>JAOXNN020000031.1:1826125-1855466 GCA_028571205.2 Hydropsyche betteni | reverse complement strand
ATATATTTATTCATATATTTATATATATAAATAGATAAATAGATAGATAGATAGATATATCGAGATAAAATAGAATTTTGTTCATGAGCATGTTTAGAACAAAGTTTGTGTTAATACGAGACAATGCGAAGTTTTTCCTCCACAAAATTTCAGATAAACACTTTTCCAAATAAAAGGCACACTTGTATAAATTGTACAACTAAATACGATATGTGACTATGTATAATTTTTCGCAACGGTTCATAATTCATCCTTGTTATGAACGATATTCGGCTGAGTGTCGCTTTTTTATTGATATTTAACGTTTGACAAATGTAGCATCCCTTTACTTGTATAATTTGAATTTAGTGGTCAGTAAAAGATTAATGGTCTGGATGAACACAGAATAAAAATTTTCCGTGTTGTGTTATCTTCTCTGTGTAAAAGCGAGAATTATGCGTGGGAGGACAGTCATAATTCTATTATATACACATTCCATTTATTTGTATATTTTTGCTATTAATCATGCGATGGATATTCTTTTCATCAAAGGTCTTTTAATTTGGACGCTCTAAATTTTTTAGGTTATAACTTATAACAGCCATGTTATTAAAGTGACATCTGTCAAATTGTTTGCCGTACACTACGTACGACGAATCACCATGGAATCACATGTTCAAATTATCAAATTATACTGTACATTTTCAAATCGAGCGTTCTTATTGTAAGACCTATATATGTACACCGTCGAGCGACGATCAAATATTATTGTATGGAAATCAAAATTATTACAAGTCGTTCAATTAATTGTATTCATGATAATTTACCATCGGAAATGTTAGTAAAATTAAGTGTATTCTTGTACTTCATGGAAATCATAGAATTTCAAGAAAACAAATAAAATATCGCTTACATAAGTACATATAATATTCGTGTAATCAATCAAAATATATCTATTACTTTGATCAGAGCCGGCTCTACCCGGTAAGCAAAACATGCGGTGCATCGGGGCACCACCCAAAAAGGGCATCAAATAATCTTTTTATCAATAAAATATCTGCAATTTATTTTTAAATCAGAACAACAATTAAATATTTCATAAATCTTTTAATTTTTGGATACTTCGTTGTGCTCTCCAAAATTTGTATGATTGGTTTGATGCCGAGAACTCCCCAGCTTATTGACGGGAGTGTGTAGCTTTTACTCTATGCTCTTAATTTGTAAAGCTGACTAACAAATATCAACAACAAACGAAAAATTTTTCGCCTGTGGTGCTACTTTTACTTTTTGTTACATTTTCGATAAGTAAAATTCTACGATATTAGTTCAAAAATCAACCACACATACCTTTAATTCGCAACTGCGAAATTTGTAAAAATCAAACAAAGAATTTGAGAATTGTATATAAAATTTAAGAATTTAAAAAAAAAGACACCAACAAGAATGTTGCATAGAGGCGCTGGGACCCCTAGAGCCGGTTCTGACTTGGATGTTATGAAACATTGAACTAATATTATAGTTACCTACTTTTCGCATAGTAATAAAATACTAATTTCACATCAAACAAATACTTATATTATACGATATTGACATAATATTAACATTTCAAAAATAACCGTTTCACTGAAATGAAGTCTCATTAATATTATATTAGATATATGAATATTATTTCGAACTTAAAATTCTAGCTTTTCAACAGGGCTGAGGAGAGAAATTCTGGGCCCGAGAAAAAAATTGTTTATGTTTTTCATTAGGTATCTTTTGATTTTGTTTTCAAATTAAATTGTCATTTATACAGTTGCAGTTTCATTTTCGGAGACCTCTATATAGGACCGGATTTCAAATAAAGTCCCCCAACTACACATAAAATAAATTAGAATAGGTAAGTATTTTTTTTCATTTCTTATTGATATACTAGTACATAGGCCCGATGTTAATAACATCGGCTGTGGTTTTGTTGAGAAACGGAAAACGATCAAATGTGAAAACCCGATTATGTGAACCCAAAATGTGTACCCGATTTGAATATTTAATTAATAAATCAAAATGGTTCATTTGTTATTTGTTTATGACATATAGGCGAATCCAGAGGTAGAGGCTAACCAATGCCCGTACTCGATTTGAATATTTATATTTAATTAATAAAACCAGTTCATTTGTTATTGTCATCATCGACACAGACAGACGGACACACATACAGAAATCCAGAAACAGAATATAGGGGATAATACGTAGTTGGTTTCACAAAATGAATAAATGGATGATTTTAGAAAATAAAACGAATGCCTTTTTTCTTCAGAAAATGATCGAAATGTTTCTTTTATGATATCTTATAGATTGGTATAGAGATAGTATAATAATTCATCTTATTTTTTAAAAAACTAGGGCCTTACAGCGAGCCTCTACCGCTTATAGGTAAATCTGACAATGTATTTATAAGAAAATATGATATAACCTGTATTATAAAATACGATTACAAAGGGACTTACAATAACCGACTTATCTAAAAAAACACATGCATCGAAATGACCATCTTTACCATTATTACCGTCTTTATTATAATATATTTCAGGGCCTCGAGTGGCCCGGGCCCTGCTTATCAATAAAACCGAAATCCAAAAAGAATAGACTCCGTTGATTAGACAATAGATTTATACCTTTTTCCATGCGCAATTCCAAACTAAACGTCGAACAATGTGCCGAACTAAAAGTACCTTTATCAAAAAGAAAAACTTCAAAGAATATTGAATAACAAAAAACGAAAGAATAAGTGGGATCCGGAAGTCCCGGGCATACACTTTAGGGCCTAGGGCCTGGGTCTTTGCCAGTGGCGTAACGAGGGGGGGCAGTTGGGGCAGGCACCGGTTTCAAGGGGGCGCCAAAGAGGCCAAAGGGGCGCCAAATCACCCAAAAGTATCAATATTTATCGATATATTTGATTATATTAATTAATTAAGAATAGTCACAAAGACCCGTGCAGAAATGCTATTGAGGCTGTCAAGATAAGATGTGCAGAATGGGAGATCAAAATTTAAAGACGAATCCGACGAAGGTGAAGAATGCCAGAAGAATCAGCGCAAGAATCGGGTCTTTCAGCAGTGAAAGATGTTATGCGCGTCATAAAATCTGTTTTATAGATCGTTTCCAACGAGAAACAACAATCCTAATGATTAATTTGAACGATCTGAATTCAAAATTTGGATTTCTGCTCTATACACAAACTCTTCTTAGGGATGGAAATTTGGACGTCCTCCATCGAAATTGCTTAGATTTTGGAAACTTTTATGCCACTAATGTTGACAGAGAAGAACTGTGCACCGAAATTTGCGAATGATAGTTACTGCTTGATGCTAACAGAGATACTTTACCATTCTCTCATTTGGATTTTCTTTCTTTTATTGTGTCTTATGGTGACGTTAATGTTTTTCCAAATTTACGCATTGCCTTGCAAATCATTTTAACAATTACTGTGTCAATAACAGTGGTGTAGTGGAGCCGAAAAAGGCAGGAACGGCGTTCCGATATTTTTTTTCTAATTGTTAGCTGAAACGCGCTCCTTTACTTTTCTAAATATGCGAAAATATTAAAAAATGAACCAAAGAAAATAAATAATTTGATAATTTTATGGTGATAGTTTGATTGACTAATCCATTTTGAAAAAAATTTCGTCAGCGGCGCCTATTTTGTCTGACTTTACACTATTGTTATATTTGTGTTTTGTAGAAATATTAAAAAACTAAAGAAAATTTATAGTTTTATGGTGAAATAGTTGACTAACATTAAAATGTTTAAAAAAAAATTCGTCTGCGGCGGCATTTTCGCCATGCTTCTTAATTGCTTGTTTTAGTAATATTGATAAATTAATTTTAAAAAAGGCTGTTAGTATATATTAAGTAAATTGATAGTTTTAATGAAATAGTTTGATTGAGTGAAGCATTTGCAAAAAATTTTCGCCTGCGTCGCCTTTTTGGCTTGTTTTGCGTGATTCTAGGACATCTACCCCTTAAACAAGAACCTCAGGTTTTGATGTCTCTAAAATTAAAATCATTTATCGGGGGGGAGGAGGGGGCGCAAATTTGGGTATTTGCCCCGGGCGCCAAATATCCTCGCTACGCCACTGGTCTTTGCCGATCCCGTTGCGCAGAAACAGACCACTGTTTTGCCAATTTCACAGCTTCTTTCACGCGAAAATGTCTCCGAGAATTTACAACGCATAATTCGCGAACCTTTCACCGCTTGCTAACCGTCGCGTAAAATTGGCCATATCTAGAGAGCGTGCCGTTAAACTGTCGACGAGTTTAGCATCTCGTCTGTCACGAGATATGTATAAAATGCGAGAAATGCACTCTGTTGCAACCACAGTTGCATATTGGCTTTTGAGCGAATAGCTTTGCTAGTTTTAGTATTTTTTATCCGAAAATTATGAAATTTTTGTGTTTCGTTTTTGTACGGCAGTTTGCTTTTGTCGGGCGCGCTTTCGAGTGGTGAATGAATATTTTATCGTGCGAATAAATTGGATTTTTTTATATAAACCGAATCGTTGCTTTTTTTATTAAAAAAAACGTTCGCATATGTATATGTATTCTCTACAACATAAAATAATTTCATTAGATGTTTGCTATGAGAGCATTCACGCGAATTTTCCATTAGCACTTGAGATCGACAAACAATAAAGTGCACATCAAACACTCGACTCCAACGAATTGAATTCTCCAAACTAAACATGAATTATTTTCTATCCGTACTATTTACTTTGATACTAATTGATAAAACAACGTCGTACGTCGACGGGTACAGTTCGATCGATCACAACGAAGGGTACGAACGTTTGACAGCCATTAACGAGGACGCATACGACAACGTTTTCAAAAAGTACAGGCCGTTAAATCAGAACGACAGGATCAAAAAAAAAACCAACCTGAACACGTGGAGGAGTGAAAGTCGACCTTCTGATAGGAAAAGTCACGTTCGCTCCATTGCGAATATCGACATGAAAAATTCCAGCGAAATTGAGCGCTCGTTGCGAACGCGAAAGGTCTTCGGTAACCGTGAGAGGCCCTCCGAAGGCTTGAAGAGGACCCTCGACAGCAAATCAGAGGCTTCCATGGGCAGGTTCTTCAGTATTTTCGAGCTAGTGAACTTTGAGAATGATGTGTGTGTGTCGAGCTCGGGAGTAAGGGGCATTTGTGTTCATGTCTTTGAATGCGTTTCAGCTATGGGGCAAGAGGTGGACGTTTGTGCCAATGGATATGGTGTTTGTTGTAAATGTAAGTGTTAATTTTTATATTTTTCCAAAAAATCAAATGATTTAAGGTGAACATATGATTTTTTCTCATAAATTTCAATTAGCATATTTTATTTTTGACGTGAAAATTGGCGCATGAAATTTAAAAGGACGGGTATTTCAGTGTTGAGAGATGTGTGTGGTCTTAAGGGTGCCGTTTTACGAAATGTATGAGTTATTGATTTTAGAGTACGTGCACAAATTTCATTGAAATATTGAGCCACTAAAGAAGCTTTGTGATATATTGGTTTATATGAAGTTGGGGAATATTGAAATTTGAATAGTATTTAAATTTCAATCGAAATACAATTTCGAATTTTTTGATGTATCATTAATCAATGGAATACAAATGTAAGTTTAGAAATCTTCAAACCCAACTAACTGTAACTATTTTTTAGCGAAGCACCAGAAAGTCATAAATCAATTAATTTATTAATAATATTATAAGAAATAAAATCATCGTCATCACTTTACCGACGAGGCGTCTTCAGATACTTCAATCTTCAGTCCTAATTAAATTTCTGCATATTATATTTTTACTGTAAAAACTTCGTACAAAGCGTAATTTAATTACAAAACATAACAACTAATTTGATCAACTCTTCCGATACGTAAATAAATATTAAAAGATCACAATAAATTTCAATACGAGTTTTTTATGAAAAAAAATTTATAGAACGCCCAGGAATTAGCTCTGCATATCCCTATGGGATTCGCCTCTCTTAATTGAGAACATTCATGTATATGTAATATATTATATAATATATAATAAATGATGTTACATTATCACTAATAAGGAAATAGAATTTGTCTAATTATCTTCAATGTTGTCATGTTATTTCATATACATATACATATATACATTGAGTAATACCATTTTGAAATAGAAAGTATTTTGGTACTAATATTACATATTTACATTTCTGAGTTTGTATAATTTACATGGTGATGAAAAGATGTTTTTCACTTGGGAAAATAACGAATTGAATCATTTTTTCGTGAAGTGTATTTACATCTCGATGTTTCAATTCAAAGATATGTCAATAGTGTTTTTAAAACAATGATGATTTGCAGTTGAATACACATGCGGAGAACAATCGAAATCGAACCGGACTACGTTTACAAATCCGGGCTTTCCGGATCCGAGTGATAATCGATTGGCTTGCACGTTGACTGTGCACAAAATGCATTCTCGAGTTGCACAGTTGAGGTTCGATATTGTGCAAATGGAGGTAAGGTTACCCTTTGATGGATTAAATATATAATATTATCGTAGTACAGTAATCACCCCTATAAGGTCCTCCCTTTAACGTCTGCGGCGTAACCCCCCCCCCCCCCTATAACGTCATTTTTTGTTTAAAATGTCCAAAAACAAGAAATTGATAATATTTCATTCATTGATTTCGTTAAATTCCTCCCTATAACGTCGAACCTATCTCGCCGTTATAGGTGGGTTTACTGTATATATGTGCTGATCTTCCGCGATATAGATTTTTCTGCTATGATCGCTGTAGTGGTTGAAAGGGTTGAATTCGACATTTCATAAAAAAATAAAAACTCGTCGAGAATTCGTTGTTAATGAATCGATTCTACGTTTCAAATATGATTTCCACATTTTGTCGGATCGGTCGTAAAAAGTTCTTCGTTTTACATTTATATACAAATATGGTGATCTTTTCGTTGCACTTGCTCGCTGTGTGTCTTGCATAAGAAGCATGCGTGCATATCGATGTATCACAGGGATCCAATCATCTTTCATTATGCACGAATGCATTTTCTTTAATATTGTATAAGATGAAGACGTAACAATGGTACACTTTAATTTTTGAAGCGATGGGGAGGATTCGGGAACGATGTGAAAGGTGGTTTTACTATTATAAATTATATGTATAATCGAGTTGTTTGTCACTTGTGTACCCTAAACTTTTCATTTGACGTGAATTTGCGTTCTTGCTGGAAATTTGCTCGATGACTTTTGCGAAAATATATAAGAATTTCCATCTACGCGTTTTCGAAAATTCTCAACGTTCTCCTGTGTTGCGACACTCGTTTGATGAATGTGGGTCACAAAAATAAATCTTCGACGTTCGAACAACATATAAACATGTTCTGATATTTTCCCAGTAATAATAAATTTACTTCTTTTGTCGACATTGCGCTCTGAAAACTTCATTGTCTTGTTTCTCGGTTCAGCTTTTGCATGGCTTTATTACGTCCCAGAAATACATTTTATGCAAGCGGGAACTAGGTGCATTTTTAATTGAAAAATGTTTTTCACTAAAGAAAATTTTATAACGTTTCGTTGTTTCTTGTAAGGTCATTTTGTGAAAAATATTCGTTACGCGTCCGGAGAATACATTTTCATCATTATATATTGTAGAAATTCTTGGAAAGCTCATTGTTAGTGAAATTGAACTCTTGAAAAATGATGGAAAACAAGTTATGTAAATGATTTTTTTAATTATTAAAAAAACTTTAGTATTTAATTACATTGAGTTTCAAAGGATCTTTTCCAGCCATTCTTACATGGGAATATTTGTTTTTTGTAATGGCGTGTTTTTTTCTATATTCACGTTTTGATTTTGGATCACTAAAAAAAGGTTTTTAATGAAAATTTTCAACCTGATATAGTACGAAGAAAAGGCATGTGATTCCTTTTTTTTGTTTTTATTTTATTCACCTTATTTTTCATGCTCGCTTTGGGTGCAATACGAGATTTAAAAGACTAATAAATAATCATAGAGGAATCATCTTAACATAGTTGTTATTGTTGATCTATTTTCCATATATGGAAATTGGGCCGTGTCACGCCATCTTGTTTCTATACCGAGTTCGGGTTGATCTCAATAATAAAACACATATTATCACTCATATTAGTCTTTTGTGGTATTTAGATCATCCGATTGTTTCGAATTGGAATATAATATCTCGAATGCTTAATTTGTTATAACGAAGACTCTTCTGATTTTCACTGATTATAAAATTTTCATCGAGTATTTTGAATCTCGATCATTATTTAAGTATATTTATCCCGATAAATATCCGATCTCAACTGTAGTCTTTTTCCTTCGTTATTTCTATCACTATTCGTTATCCAGGTTGACCTCAATATCGTAACGAACAACTCGCACTTAATTTATGCTAGCGATCGTCCTCTTGTACGAGATTTTTTCGCGTCGTCGAAGTCGCACAATAACAATTTTCATTTCGGCAATCACCGTCGAACAGACGAAGGTTTCGCACACAATTCCGCAGAGTGTCGACCTAAATTTTAATTTCCCAGCAACGTTCCGTCCCCATCCGCGGATGCTTCGATCGATCGGAGACATTGCAACACCCCTCGGCGAGAGTAAAAAAAAAAAAAATGTTCGCGTGCGTGCGGTTGCGAATGCGGTCGCCGTTGTTGCTTTCGTTGGCGTTTCACTTTCAAGATCTCGGTTGTGTCATGGTTTTGCTCTCGGTTCGGGCCGCAGCCGGCCACTTTTTCCTTTCGATCGACCCACAAAGTCGATCGCGCAAAAATTCGACGGCGCAACGCGAGTGCGTCGGAGTGACTGGTTTGTCGGGTGGCTAGTGGCGAGTGGCGAGCGGCGAGTGGCGAGCGAGTGACGTCACGGGCTCGGGGTAGGGTGTCCCTACGGTAAGTGGGTCAGTGGGGCGTGCCTCGTCGCGCTCGCTAACATAGACCCGCTTGCCGAAAGTAGGTCGCGGCTCACTTTCACTGCGGCGGAGGGGCGGCGCGCGGGGCGGGGGCGGGGCGGGGTGGGGCGGAGGCGGGGGCTCGCCGGCTGGGGGCTTTCCTAATCGCGTCCTGCGGACAGTCGCGCTTGAGACGCCGGCGCGCTAGCTCGTGTGCCATGGGCCCGCCGCATACGGCCCGCGCGAGTGCTTACGCAACTGCCCCAGTGCCCGTGTTCGTGTTCGTGCCCGTACCCGTGCCCCCATGACTCTTAAGATGGAACAGCAGTCCACACTTATGCCACTCAACATGTCCCCGTTCAACGTGGGCGCCGCCGAGGCGCCCTCCGCCGCGCCTCCGCCCCCACAGTACTCCCTGCCTGCGATCGGCTACCCGTCCGCCCAGGACCAGTACTCGCCGCAGTACCAGCCCTACAACATCCCTAACCTGGACGCGTCTTATCTGTTCTCCGCAGGGGCGGCCAACGACGGATCGTCGTACCTACCCGCCGCACCCGGAATGCCCTGCGACCAGACCGACTCGAAGGATGTCATCGAGGAGCTGTGCCCGGTGTGCGGCGACAAAGTCAGCGGCTACCACTACGGCCTGCTCACGTGCGAGTCCTGCAAAGGATTCTTCAAGCGCACCGTCCAAAACAAGAAAGTGTACTCGTGTGTGGCCGAACGCGCCTGTCACATCGACAAAACGCAGAGGAAGCGGTGCCCGTTCTGCCGCTTCCAGAAGTGCCTCGAGGTCGGCATGAAGCTAGAAGGTGAGTCCCTAACAGCATCGTACCATCACCGTCATCGCCATCGTCGTTACTCTCCATACATGATGATGAATACGTCCGACCGCGTTATGTTTACGCGACCAGATGAGAACGGCGGGAACGTTCGTAACCCGCCGACCGGCCCGACCCGAAACACGCGACACATTTATACGAGACATACACACGTCAGATACGACACGCACCCGAAACGAGTACACACACATATTGTAAATTTCGTAACACACGAAAATTGCGAAGACTACGACGACGTAGTGTCTTCGAGCGCGCAGATCCTTCATATATGTGAGTGCACGTACGTGATACACGTATATGAAGTGTCTGCGAAATTGCATTGGCGTGTTTGTGAGAGAGCATTGCGCGAGTGGCGTTGTTGCACAAACTGGAACAGCGGTGGCTAGCTTAAACCCAACCGCTCGCGATTGCTCCATATTTTACATTGGCCAGTTGGTGTTGCCTGCTGCGAATCACCGACATGTATTTATGTTATTTACACTCGTATACTAACTACGCGCGACCCGATCCCCGTCCTGATTCCTGTCCCAGTATTGTCACACGTTTGTTTACTTCGTTGTGCATTCTTTCCGAATGTGACAATCCTAACATATTTACATTGTCGCATTTCAAACTGTAACCCTATTTATCATGTAACAAGTTCGACATTGACCCACTTATTCGACACATACATACACACACACACACACTCACACGAACACATCGAATACGCACGCTTGTGAATTGTGGTTGTGTTAATTGCCGTAGACTCTACGCGCAACTATGTATTATACATGCAGCAGTCGATGTGCAACGAATAACAAACGCGATATTATTTTGCATGCGAACGTCAAACAGTGAAGTTTTTCACCCGTGAACCTAACTACATGACCGAAAACTGAACTCGACAATACGGAAACGGACAATCGCCACTCAAACGTCATCCGTGTGTAACTTATGTGTGAAAATATAACGAACGTAAAACCCCGATAAGATGTTAACGTGCGGCCCAATAACTAGGTCACACAAACGCGCACGCACATTAACAAAATGCGCTCGGTGCTTCGTTATTTACATGAAAAATGCCTTTTAAACGTGTCATTTGCATATAAAGGTTAGTCGCATTTGCATCACACAACACGGCCGTGTATTGCCGACAAATATAGACAACAATGCAAGAACTCGGGAAATCTTTCAAAACGTTTTCCGCAGAGCGTTTTCGCGCGACGTCCGAGCCGGTCGTACGTTTTTCGCACTAATCAGGAAAATCGCGAAAATATGTTTGTCTTTTGAATTCCAATGCTCTGCAAACATTCACATAGAGTAGGCAGATGATCGACGTCCACTCGAAACATCGCACTTGACCCGATACTACAATACGCTTCTTTGTGACACGTTTATGGTCCGTTTCGCAACGCGTGGAAGCCTCCTGTGACTGACTTTGTCGGTTTTATCTCGGGCCGAACTCGATGTTCCGCACGTTTATGTTTAAAATGTGCAATTAGCCGGCTTACGATCATTCGTTGTTAGTGTATCGAATGTTGTATGCTGTACGGTGTCATAAAACGAGATTGTCGAAGTGCTTGTAATAAACGTTAAAAAAAAAAATCAGTGACGATTTCGAATTGTGCAATATTCAAAGTGAGCTTGAGTGTGTGTGAAAAAAGCCAAAGTAAAAAAGGATTGTGAAACTGGTGAAAATCTGTGGAAAATTCACAAATCGACTGTGTGTACATGTGCACGTTTGTTTTGTGTTAATTCGCGAATCGTATCGCAATTTAGGTATTATATTGTGGACGTGATAACTATGTTATGTGTAGTGTTTCAGTATTATGTAAATTTGCACAAACCAATCATACATGCATAGATATACGTTGCATCGTAACGTTTCAATGAGTGTCTATCTATTACCATATCAGTGCAATGTCATTTGAGATAATAATCCGTTTTTTTTATATCAATCGTTTACATGCATAATAACATTTCCACGGCGTGAAAACGTATCAAAAATTCCCCTGGAATCAACACACACACACCACAAACCGCGGATCATCCGCGCCAGCGAAATGCACCCGAAGCCCACATACAACTGACGCGACACGTTCCACCGAAACGTACATTGTCTACTTTTTCACGGTCACAGTTCACAGCACACTGTCCATATCCCGACCGTCAGTTAACCGCGAAAATACACGTATCGACAGCAATGTAGGACCGCGCCGATTGAACCTATTGACGAATCGATCGCATCGAATGTGTACACAGACTTTTGTGACCTACTAAATGTGTATATCGTATATACATATTGTATATCTCGCGTAAAACGTGAATTTCGAATGCAGCGAACTGCGCTAATGATGTCATAACGCTTAAATGGCGGCTGCCGGTGGCGCAACGTTTAACATCTCGGCGAAACCTACACAGCCAACCGCGCGCTAACAACAATATATAAACGTTGTTATTACAATTCGCATCGGGCAACACTGGCAACAACGGCCACGCCTCGCCGAAAAAACGCGGGAAAATCGCGACGGAAACTCGCCCGTGTGCCCCGGCCGCTTTTCCGGAGCGGAGCGCACTCCGGAAAACCTTGAACCGGTTGCGATCTGTTCGCAATTTCGGCCGTGTTGTGCGTTTTTAAATAGCTCGTGTGTAGTGCCGCTGGATCGATATTCGAAATGTGTGACGTCATTGTCGTGAGCCTTATGGCGAGCTCCGTTTCGTTGTTCGCCGATGAATTTCCATATTGTGGCATAACAATGGTGCCGTTATTATTGTAGGAACTCTGCGTTTGCGGCCTTGCATCAATCGGGCCAAACAAAAGGCAATAAATTTGTGAAATGTGTCTCACACTTCGAGATCGGATTTGACGTTTCGTCCCGATGGCGAAAAATGCTCTCCGGAGAAAACCAGACTTCGCGGGGGGCTTTGAATGCCATTTCGTTTTATAACGATCGCGTATATGGTTGTTGTTGTCGGTCTAACTTCGCCGTTTGGTATTGGTCTTTTCATAAAAATCTATGATTGTTCACGATATAAAAATAACGATTTCAAACAATACCGATAATTATTCATCATGATAGCACCGCCAGTAAATTCATAATGTGATTTCGAGTTTTCGATTCGAACATAGTTGGAACAGTTTCGACATTTAATTTTCAATGTGTTCAATTGGACGTGTTTAAATTGAATTTTCGTAGTAGATCTCGTATTAAATTCGTTTCTTCGTTTCGATCTTAATTGTCGTACATGATTAATTCGTCGCATAACTTCATCTAGTTATAAACACGTCCTTTGTATCGAAACAATACTCAACTCAGTTGCATAACTAACGCATTACTTACTAACATATCACTAAAATATTGCACCAACTGTTTATGCAAATCCAACGAAATCCCACTAGAATACGCGAACCGTCAATTACCGACGCATCTTTTCCCAATCGAACCAACATCAAATACATCAAAACCAACCCCACAATCGACCATCCGCAGACCACAACGTCCGACCGTACCTCGGAGCCCCCTCGGGACCACCCTTCCCCCCCGAAACCCCATCGGAACCCACCATTGCGACCGAGCCTCGACGCGTGTGCGATTCGGCCACGGTGGTCGCGTATTGAGGTCGGCTCCCGCGCTCGCTGTGACACAACACCGCGCCATTGCGACACCATCATCGCAGCGAGCGTACGCAACAGCAACGGCACGGGCCGAGCCGCGGTCCACTCCGGCCCTGGCTCCGGCTCCGGCTCTGGCCCGAGCTGCTGCTGCCTTCGGTGCCGTTCCGTTGCCCAAGCTCTGTGACGAAACGGTCACGTGACGGCTCTCCGCCATCTTGATGCCGACGCGTTTTGATGCGCCGCCCGCTAACACCTTGACCGCGTTTCGTTTTCGTTTTCGACGGTTTCGTCCTGTCGTAATAAGAGCGAAAGAACGGCGGAGTTGTGTGGATTTTTTGGTTTTGGTGTTCGAAAATGCGGCTCGGGGAAAACTGTCGCGTTCGGTACTGTCGGTATTACGAATTTTCGGGTGTCGTAAAGTAATTTTTGAAAATTTCACGCTCGTTGTCATCGTGAAATTGCCGTATTCGAAAATGCGGTTCGGCGAAAGAAATAGTATATTAAACCGGGTACTATCTTGAATTTTCGGATGTAAATTAATTTTTGAAAACGTCATATTGCATATTTTGCTCGATTCGCCCGAATTTTAAATTGACGTAAATTTTCATATATAAAATTTAAAACACGAAAAAACCAAATCTTGCGTTGAATCGTCGCATTCTCGAATTGAAAACCCGAACTCCTCGGAAAAGCCGCGGAACGCTAGCGCACGGCGAACGCTCGAAATTCGCGCGAAGAACGAAATCAAGTTCAAATCTGCGAATCCGGCCGGTCCAGCCTCACTTTCAGCTGAAGTGACCCAGTTCGGCGCGACCTTGACCGAATTCCCTTGCCGCTTTGTTTCGCGTCGCTCCACGCGCGTGTGTGTGTTTGTGCGTGTGTACGTACACGCGAATATTTTAGCATGTGTGAATTTTCGAGATATACGTACACGGCGCGTCCGTGTGTATGCCGGTTGATGAGTGTGTGTGTGTGTGTATTTTTTTATCTCGCCTGACACAGTTGCCCACTGACGCCGGCCCTGACACATTTTCCGAAGGTCCCCGCTCGCGGGGCCGCTCGTCTTATCGACCTTACAATTAATATTGTCTTATCGTCTGTGTGCATTGTATATTATTATTCACGTGTGTTTTTGTTTTTATTGACGCAATCGATGTTATTTTTTTTTTTTTCAATTCGGATCTAAAACATCGAAAGTGCACGTGAATTTTCGATCCAACAATGAAACGAAACGAAAACGCTCATTATACGCGTACGCACCTGTGTGCCACGAGAGCGTTTCGATTTCGAATTTTCAAAAACAAATAAAAAACGCCAAACACAAAAGTCTCGTTTATCGTCACGCTACGTCACAGCGTACGCGGTATTGTTTTGGTTTTTCGACGCGGCATCGAGATAAAAAAAAAATTCACTTTCTATCGGCGTAATCTCGCCGTTTGTGTGCGTGTATTCGTGAAAATTAGCCGAGTTATCTGTTGTGCCGAATTGCGCAACTCAACTTGACCCACTGACACGAATACCTGAGAGTCGCGTGTGTTTGTCGAACGCGAAAAAATGGCACACAAACGGACCATCCCGCGGCTTTTTCGATACATTTTCGAATTCGGAGACGCGGATGTGTATAGTTCGATTGTGAAAAAACGGATCGGTCGATTTCTCAAGCAGCACTGTTAATATCGTTATCGCACAATATTGAAATTATTTTAAGACACATCCTGTTTCCGTTTGATTCTAAATCGGTGGGTTTTTTTTTCTATTTGATTATAAAAATTGTTTTAATCGATATTGCAAGAGTGCAGTAATTCGATCGTATTGAATGTGCGTAATGTATCTGACAATGAGTATGCGGTGTTGCCCGTGTGACGCATCGAAAATTAAAATAGTTGTAAATTTTATAACCGTAAGATTTAGGCGCTTACCTTGAATTTTTGACAGATTTGGGACAAGGTCGTACGAAATCATAAAGCCGTTCGCACTTCATTATATTTCGTTTGAACGTTATTTTTTTCGGTGATGATTTCGAATATTTCCATAATTAAAAAAATTGGTGTTTGCATATCGTAGCATACGAAAACTACGATGATTTCCTTCGCTGAGATTTATTCGTATTCGAATTATTGCTTAAAGTTAAAGACGTTTTAAATCGCCAAATAATGATTTACTGCTTATCAATAAACGTTATATTTATCTACAGTTTATCAGATTTTTCATACGTAATCGTATATATTTTCTGATACGTTTCTATTTATTATTTTTCGATAGAAATTTCATTTTGTGAAATACATGTTCCCTTAATCTTATTTATATGAATTTGTGTATTTAACTAGACTTATATATATGTGCCATTTTGCGTTTCTTAATATTGTATATTTGTAACTCTGTTGTATTTTTAAGATGAATTTTTGTTAGTGATAATCGTTAATTTTGTATATTTTCTGTACATTTAGAAAATAAGGTTTTAATACAAAGTATTTCGAATAAAAATAACAAACCACTTGTACCAAATAGTATGTTAAAAATAATTTACTCAAACTATTAATAATGAATTATCATAAATTATAACTGTTTCGCCGTTGCTAATTTCTGAAAAAAAAAAGAAACTTCAAATAATACTAATTGACTACTGTTGAGTTATCAATAGCAGTAGTTTCCGGATAAACGAAAACTAAACGGAAAATAATCAAAACAAATAGTTTCAAATAAAAATTGTGTTTCAGTCTAATTTCTAGTGTTTCTCTGTATTTATTCACATTAATCTGATTGGCTAATAGTTGACAGATTTTATTTATGTTTATACATGCGAATAATTGTAATTATCATTTTGGTGTGCGAGTACTTATCGAACGCTACTTTATTAAGCGGTTATCACATAAGCCACTCTCATAACTACTTTTTAGCTTCATTAGAAAATATGTAACATTTTCTGCAAATAATTTTCGATAACACACAGTATCGATTCTCCACATCTATTAGATTTTCCATTCAACTCGTACACCGGTATGAGAACGCTCAATCAAAACATTTTGCTATTTCATCCATTTTTCATTATTAAAAATCAACCACTCTTCCATATATACATTCTGCGTAGCGTTTACTTTCAAAACAAAATAAAATTTATATATTTTAACAATTTGACGCTTTAATTGGACGAAATAAAGACACACCGTATGAATGTGGTTGAGATTAAACGCTAGATTTCTCACATGCGTTGAGCAACGTAGCATGAAGCTACAGCAACGTCAGTGAAACAACGCAATAACACAGATTACTATCATGATTCTTTTCGATTTTGTGGCGTCATCGAATCGTGGAAGATACGCTCGGTTCGGGCTGGGTCTGGATATTGCTTGGCTGGGTTTTTGTCTGTTTAATCGAATCGTGAAAAAGGTAAAGAATACACACACACACACTTGCATGTACACTCATTCGTCATTCCCTTCGACCGTTTTTTCTTGAGTTGGTGTCGGTTCTGATGATTCGGAGACGTGCGAGGGTTTTCAGTTGGTGGGTTTAAACGTCCGGGGATTTCGGTGGTTTCGTCTGGTTGTGGGTTAGTGGACGGTTTGTAGCCGTAATTGGTGAAATGTATGTTTTTTACATGAGTATTGTGTTGCGTGGGTAAATTCGGTTTGTGCTTGAAAAAGATTCGGGGAAAAAGTGCAACGAAAAAGTCTGAAAATTTGAATTTCGTAAGATCGCAAGTGAATTTTTCATGTTGAATATATACTTGAAAATTTTATTTATAAATATAACATTAATAACATTAATAAAAACACATTGATGTTTTTGTCAAACTTTTGATCTTTGTAATACGATAAGAAAAACAGCGAAATAACATCTAAAATATTTCAACGATATTCTGTTGACACTTAAATAGTTTACATAGATTCTTTTCTTGATTAAATTAATCGGTGGTTGAGTTCAGCTCTATGTTCGATTTGGATCGTATACTGAATTGACTATTATATAAATCGCGTCACTTTTATTTCAAACATATGTATATATTATCGAAAGTTTAATAATTTTATTCGATTGCAATTTTTCCAATTTGTGTATAGAGGTCAATTTCAATTCAACAAATATTGATAATCGAACGAATACAAAACATTCCTATAGAAAACTGCAATAGTAAAATAGATCGTTCCCAAAGTGATATTTATCATCCGCGTATATGTTTGTTCATACTTTAAACAAATCATTAATACGTCGCTAACGGTCCCATATTTGAGCCGCAAATACTTCCACACATCACGAATCCACACACACAATCCGTCTATCGAAACCGAACGCAGCCGCTTTCCAAATTTTCCCACGCGAATCCGAATTATACAAATTCGACATTTCCAACCGTTTAGCAACGCCGATTCCTCCACTTTGCATTCGTTGCGCGCTACACGCAAGCTTTCATAACGCGCACAATTTCAAACCGCCGTTTTCCGTTGGTCAACCAACCGCGCCCGGGCCGGTTTTCGCGCGGCTTTCCCGCGGAAAACTCCCGTTTTCCCGGACAACGAGCACACACACACACGCGCGCGGGGCACAATTGGGCTTGTAGGTTGTCGGGTTATGTGGCCGCGTGCCGACCGCGTTATGCAACTGCCCAAGGACAAAGGAAAGTTGTTGCGCGCCAACCGAGCCTTCGTTCGCCGGCTCCGTTTCTCGAGTCGCGTTGGCGTTCGAACGAAACGGAAATCGGCTAAGGGTTTTTCCGACAGGGACGTGCGTTCGAAGTTTTCGCGAAACGGCCGCGGAGTGCGTCGAAAACGAAACGACGCGCTAGATGATCGGTCGCGCGTGCAAGCGGCTGTGATACAATAATAATGCATGCACTTTATTGTGTCGATTACGCAAAAGATTGTGAACGACGCGTTTGTTGTGTGCGCAGCAGCACCTTCCTTTTCGCGCGTGTTGCGAAAATGGCGGATTTTATCGTGGAAACGCGCGAAAAGAAAACCGTGATCGCTGTCGCCGCTGCGAACGCGTTCTTGTTGCGTTCCGATAATCGCAGTGTCGACCGCAATTCTGCCGTAGTATTAATTTTTCATCTTGCGGTTTGTTGGGCCCTGATGCCGATTCGATCGCGAGTAGCGAAACGGATATGTAACATTGTCGGTTCGGTGTTTTCGATTATTCTTTTCGCATCCATTGTACGTAATCGCGTATACGTCTTCGGCGTTAATACGTTATACCGACACTTATATTGTACTGTTGTAAACAAACACAAACTCACACATTCACATATCTAGGTCATAAGAGAATTTATGAACTTTTCGATAATTCGCGCGCTTTCAAAATGATATTTAAAAAAAAAAACGCATGTATGAGCGACGCGGTTTCGAAACTCACAATCTGAAGAATAAAAAAAAAAGAATACTTTTTTGACAACGCGTGGTTTTTTCGGTCCTCGTCCAAAACGAGCGCATGTGTGTGCTCGTTTCAAAACTCTTGTGACAAAATATTCTTTCGACTCAAAAAAGCGAGATGGTGACTTTTGAAACGAAAATAAATACGTAACATTTCTCAACCCCATCGGAATAGCAGCGTGCCCCCGCCGCGTCGTATACAGTACGATGATTTATTTTATTGTTTACTTTTATGGCTGTGACATTTCGGTGTAATGAGTTCACATTCGAGGCGTTAACAAATAATACGTGAATCGTGTCATCGGTAGTTTTACTTTCGCATAATTGTACCTTTTGAAATTATTATGCATGACACGGTCCGTCATCGTAATCATACACATGCTCACGAATAAAGCCAGTCGTACAGGGTACGCGAAAATGCTCAGTTGAGAAACGTTCGCGTTTTAAACGTTGCTACAATGTTCGTAACGATGGCTATGTGCATTATCGAAAAGTTCCACGCACGTGTATACATACTCTCGTGGCGAAAAAGTTATGAGAACGTCTCCGTGCAAATTCGCAGACTCTCGTCACCGACGAGTTGTCATTTACAATAAATACATCAAATCGAATCATAATACAAACCTTCCTCATCCACGACAACATTTTAACAGCACAATCTCGACAGTTTATTTTTATTTCTATTTTTTAAAACCGCATATGTCACAATCCGTACGTGTCTCATAACTCTTCGGCCATCCATGTGTCAAAAGTGCGTTTCGCAAGGTGTGCAAACGGGGGTCACGCGCGCCATCCACCGCGCACGTGGATGCGACAACAGCACATCGGGTCCCAAGCGCACCACCCCCCCGCCCACCACCCACCACCCAGCATGGGAACCGATGGTCTAAGTAGCGCGTCATCCGCGTCCACACCGCCCATCCGACCCGACCGTCACACACGATATCGCTTATTGTTGCAGCCGTACGAGCGGACAGGATGCGAGGCGGCCGCAACAAGTTCGGCCCCATGTACAAGAGGGACAGGGCGCGCAAGCTGCAGATGATGCGCCAGCGCCAGATGGCCGTGCAGACCCTCAGGGGCACTCTGGGCGGCGACGGCGGCGTCCTCAGCCTCGGAGGCTACGGAGGCTACCCCTCGTTACCGATCAAACAAGAGATCCAAATACCGCAAGTGTCGTCGCTGACCTCCTCCCCGGACTCCTCCCCCTCGCCCGCCGCGCTGGGGGCCCCGGCGCCCCTCACCGTGCTGCCCGCCCTGCCGCCTGCGCCCCCGCCCGACAAGCCCTGCTACGGGCCCAACTCCACCACGCGGTCGCCCCATTCCGTGTCTCCGGAGTCGTTCACGTTCGAGGGCAGCGCCGCGTCGACGACGACCCCCGACGCGGGCGCCGCCCCCGAACCCCTCCGCGTGTCGCCCATGATCCGCGAGTTCGTGCAGTCGATCGACGATCGCGAGTGGCAGAACTCGCTGTTCGGACTGTTGCAGAGCCAGACCTACAATCAGTGCGAGGTCGATCTGTTCGAGTTGATGTGCAAAGTGTTGGACCAAAATCTGTTCTCGCAGGTCGACTGGGCGCGGAACACCGTCTTCTTCAAGGACCTAAAGGTGAGTGTCTGGCGACGGGCGGACGTCCGCCGCCGAAACGCGGCCCCCTTATGTTTTTTGCATTGCTCTTTTTTTTTTTTTGTTGCGTTTGATTTTTGTGTCATGTGCGCGCGCTATTTGCAGCGATTCTCACACACTGGTGTTTTTAGTTTTCGGGCCCGATGCGGACTAGCGGCGGCGCTTCTCTACGGACGTTCGAATGTCGTCATCGTCGGCCATTGTTCCGTGTAGGGGAAACGGTGGCGCTTTTCCGACGCGTCGGAAAAGCGATTCGAACGTCCGCTGGGTTGAGTCGGCGCTAGTTCGTTTTGTACACATACATGCATTTTGCGATTTTTCTGTATCATAACATGTTTTGTGCCAAGGAAATTAGGGGCAATTTAAACGATAATCACACAAATGATGAGCATAACATGAATTCCTCATATTTTATTGTTCGATTACATCTCTTTCGTCTTCTTCTTTTTAGAATCATTACATTTTCAGCGAATTTTATTTCCAGCATCGAGCACCGGTTGTCTATAATGACTTCGTTCATTGAATCGACATGAAATTATTATGACAAACGTAATGCCGTCAAATTGACGCGTGTGACAAGTACGGTTTTTGATTGATCAAGTCACTCGGTATATGTGTATGCGTAATACACCTGTATGATTTTTACTCAGAAATTACCGTAATTTTTTTATTTATACCTCGAAGTCACGCCAACTCGATATTTGTTTTGATCTTTGTGGCTGTGTTGCCATTTTTATTCAATCACGCTCATACGAATCTTCTATTCAATTTGCCATTTTACAAAAAAAAAAAACACAGTTTTATTTCATCGATTAAAGTAATTAAATATATTGAATTCGCATTCAATTTACTGCTATACATTTAACTTGGTTAGTTTTTGTCTGTAAATATTTTTAAAAAATCACATTTTCCGACACGTACCCATTGATCTAAGGTCATATTTCGAACTCCCTAAATGTTTGGTTTCAATAAATATCGCGGATATTTCTTTTCGATTTGTTTATACATATTGCGACACTTTGAGTTTTTTTCAATAAATCATATCGATTTCATTCAGTTTTCACGAACTAGAACACTCAGTCGTTTCGGTACGAGAAAACCCGAGCGAGACGGTGCGCTACCCATGCGTGACCCGCCCAACACCATATTATTTCAAAGTGTGCAAGCTAACTCGACTTTTTCGACTCGAATTTTCCCACCACGTCTAAATTGAGCACGGAAAGAATCGAGTCCACCGAGCTTCTATTCCCATCGTCACAATTTCGAATGTGAAAGGATCGATGTTTGCAGCAGCAACGCCGACGTCGAAGTGCTCCATCTAAAAGACGTAATCGTTGCCAGTGGCGGATTTACTTCGTTGGGGGGCCCCATTGCACGTATAAATGTAGGGCCCGGGTCCCACGCCTGTGCATTACGCATAATTGGGAAAAATTAGTGCTGCAGACGAAAATTTTATGTCGATGTTGTCATCTTGGTCGAGTTATCCGCTGCAGGACGAGGTCTCTTCGTCGAATGTTGAAGGTCTGGGTCGTACTTATCCAAGAGTTCACCTCGTATCGTAATATATGATAGTAGGTTTTATAAAATAAAACGCAAACGGGCAATTTAAAGCCTTTTTTCTTCAGAACGTGATTCAAATTTTATGGTGTCTATTGAATTGATATAGGAAAACGTTAGTAATTCATCAAAAATATATTTCACATAAATGGTAAAAGGGGCTCTGAAACGAGAGCCTCCACCGCCAAAAGTCAAATCCGCCACTGATCGTCGGTACTTGGTCCGCTGGTGGGGCGGTTGTTCGTTGGAGCGTGTGCTGCTTTGCTGCTCGCTGCCGGCAACGTTGCCTACTACTTCCTTTCTCCAGAATTTCCGAAGCCGTTTCCGAACTGTTCCGACGATCGATTCACCCAACTGAAGCTCGACTCGAACTACATACCACATTTTCAGATCGACAATCGCGTTTCCAACTACGGCTCTCTAAGCTATTACCCAACACACATAATCGACTCCAATTACCGAAGACGCACTTTCTTCTCGACGCGGCCGTCCGCGTCTGTGGGAATCGTGTCGGCCGGTTGCGCCATCGGGGCCTGATCTTCAACTTTCTCTCAAAGTTCATTATCAACGATTGCCGCACGGACTGGCTCGCTCTTTCCTCCGCTGGCTGTTACATCGGCTGTGAAGTAACAACGCTCTCGACCTCGAGAGCACTTTCACTCCGGTGGTCGAGAGAGCACGTGTCGCTCCACAAACGGCGGACAAAGCAATTCCTCGATTGTTCCGGCCCCTTCGGGCTATTTCTGCTGTGTTCGGAGCGGAGGATTGCTCCGTGGATGCTTCGAGTGCTTCTCCCATGGACGAGATACGGTCTTTGTTTCTTTGGCACAATTTGGCTTTGAATTGTCTTGAGAGGAAACTGTTCTTGTCTGGAGGGATGTTTTTCCGAAACTTGTTGGTTTTTATTGGTTGCTAAGTCTTTTTTTTTTCAACATTGATTGTTAGTTTGGTCAATGCCCATAATTAAAATTGAATCGAAAATTTCATGTTGCGGTTTAATTATGATATTCGTGATAGATATAAAATTGTTCTTCTATGATATAATTACGAAAATTTTCATTGCATTCGTAATTTGTGAGATAATGACTCGATAAGCTAATCAAAAAAATTATAGTATTTGTTTATTTTTTTACTTCGAAATACTTTAGAAAGTACACTTGTATAAAAACTGTTTTTATAATAAAAAGAGTTATTTATTCCATTTTCAAAAAAAATTTACATATATTTCAAATCACCTCTCGAAACCATATATTTCTTTCTCCTTAGATATTCTGAAAAAAAAAATCTTGCGGCTATTCTGATTTTATTTCAAATTATCCATATTTTTATTCGACCTTATAATTTAAAATCTAATTACATATTTTGTTTTCAATTTTCCTGTTTGTTAATTTGACGATGTCACAAATATTGCATCAAACACGTTATCAAACGACATTTCACACAAATTCGACACCGAAAATAATTCGAAATCGAACTCGTTCTGTTGTATATATACATATATAATATACAATTGCCAAAAGCAATTATAGTTCAACTTTTTGCCCCCCACGGGTAAAAAAGTTGAGTAAACGATATACCATTGCGGAACTGCGCTCTCGAAAGCGGCTCATTATTCAAAATGCACCCGAAGGTAGATTATTACTTCTTTTTTTTCCTTCTATTTTGTACACGCTCTCGAGAAACTTTCCCGAAAATCGTACGTTGCACCATTGCACCACGAGAAAACGCTTTCTTCCGACACGTGTACATCGTCCCCAATTCCCCCGTGTCTTTTATTCCATTCCACACAAAGGGCTCCGAACACGGATACACACCAGTTACCGTGAAAGTCCGCCTTTCATCAAAAACCCACTATTACGACAGTCGATCGTTAGGGTTTTGTTTAACGATTCACAAATTATGAACGCGTCGAAAATGTGATAATAAAAACGGCTGAAATCGATCGAGCATACTCGCCGAGTTAAAAATTAAAACGTTCAAATAGTATTAGAGTAAATTAGAATTCGATTTTGGACTCTCATAGTAACGCATCGATGAAAAAAAGCAGTGTGAGCGAGCAACACACATGGCACGAGTGTTATATAAAAGCTCGTCTAGAATGCGTGTTTGTAATAGTAGCACAATATAATCGTGGCCTGCCGCTCTTGACATGCTGACAGTGGCCCAGTGGGGCTAACTGGGTCACCAGACGATCGGAGAAAGTTAGTGGAGAAATTATGTGAGGCCCCCGTAACGGCTTGACGTAATATCCATGGCTGTCGGTTTTCTTTCTGTTCGTTTTCTCTCTCTTTCGTCTCGTGTAATACGTGTTTTTTTCTCGTGTTACATACGATGTCGATCTGGCGATGTAACTCCGTCGAAAATGGTGTACTGTTGAAATCCGACTTTTTCAGTGTGAACTTTGGATGAAATGATTGTATATTGCCTTTAATTTTCGTAGCGCGACATGTTTCAATCCACACCCTCATGAATACTTGAATCGTCATAAGATGCCATGTCGAAGATTTGATTGCGCAATTGTTTGATTTAATATCCGAATTAAGGCTGCACAAATGTCATTATAAACTTTTTGTTTTGTTCAGGTGGACGATCAGATGAAACTTCTTCAACATTCTTGGTCAGATATGTTGGTGTTGGATCATTTGCATCAGCGCATGCACAATGGATTACCAGATGAAACTACATTACACAATGGTCAGAAATTCGACCTTCTTTGCTTGGGACTTCTTGGTTTGCCAGCTCTTGCTGATTATTTCAATGAACTTCAGACGAAATTAGCCGACCTTAAATTTGATGTGTCTGAATATATATGCGTCAAATTCCTTTTATTACTTAACCCAGGTATGTACTTTGCATGAAATAAGTAATATTATTATTTTATTGTTATTATTTAGCTCACAGTGTTCTCATTTGTTCTCAGAAGTAAAAGGTATCACCAATAAAAAATGTGTTCAGGAAGGATATGAAACGGTACAAACAGCACTTCTTGACTACACTTTAACCTGCTATCCTAACATACAGGTAAAAGATTTATGATTTTATTTTTGAACGTTTATTCATAAACGTTTTCGTTGATTAATTTAAGCACAAATAATTAACAATCTTTATAAAATTTTGAAATTTCAGGATAAATTTAGTAGGTTGGTGGTTTTGGTACCCGAAATACATGCCTTAGCAGCTAGAGGAGAAGAGCACTTGTATGGAAGACATTGTGCTGGACAAGCACCCACACAAACGCTCCTTATGGAAATGTTACATGCAAAAAGAAAATGAATTAAGGTATTAAAATGTTTCTTTTGCGCGAAATGTAAAATTTGCCGAAATCTTTATTTCGTTGTATTTTCAGTTAGTGTTAATAATATTTTTATTTTGACACATTTTTTCTCTCATTTCAGCTCATCTCAGAGTAAATTAAAAGCAGTTAATAATTTTGTGGATTTCGGAGTGTATACTTAAAAATAGTGTTGTTAAATTTTATTGTTATGTGGACAGATCTCTAATTACCATTCTAAAAATGTAATAATACATCTTTCAAACTTTATAATAAGCTGTGGGCTTGTACTTTTTATTTACTGTTATTGCTGATATAAGTGAAAGTTTGTGTAAATTGTGTTAGGATACTTACTGCAATTCATCATTTAGTTAATTGTACTTTGAATGTTATCTTACCATAAACCACCAAAAATGATTTTTTTCTTATGTACAAAAGGTTACCATTTTTTTATTCTGAACTTTGCTGGTGCCACTTCAAACGAATTTTTTTTTTTTCATTTTCATAATTTTGTGTAAAATTTTGTTTAATCCCCGGCCCATGTTTCAGTATACTTTTGTTCAATGTATTATAAGCACTCTACGAACATGCATGTGTGTGTACATATATGTATGTGTGTATTGACATGCCTTAGGAATAATTAAGAATACAACATGACGGCCATTTCACTGGTTGAAACTGTGGGTGTCGGTGTAGGATAGAAAATGATTATGAATAATGTACCTAATTGAGATGCCTTTCATATTGAGTACAAAAAGCTGGATCTTTGACAAGTGTATTGATGGTTGGTGCTGGTAAGGGACAATTGTGATTGTGACATCCACTACATATTATTGAGAAAAAAAAAACATATTTTATAAATGTGAATTTCTAAAAACAATTTAATCTTATAATGTATATGTGTTGGATTTCAATTCCACGCATACATAAATTAAATTAAGCATAAATTCTTGTACAATTTGGTTTTTATACAAATGTCCAAATATTGTGTATTGGAAAGGCCAGTGTTAGTATTGTATTATAAAAGTAGCTGTACCTTTTATTTTTCACATTCAAATGTTATAATAATCTGAATACAAAGGTGTCTCAAAGAAATGTATAGAAACTTATGCAAAACTTCCAAAAATTCTCTTTGGCTGTCAGGTGATTGATTACAATTCCTAAATTAAATATTTTACTTTAAAACTCATCATATTCAATATGAAATGAGCTATTTTATCTTCAACCAGATTTTGTACCTCGTTACTTTATCGTCGCAGTGATAGGGCCTATTATAATAAAACTAAATACAATACATCAAACATTTGTCCAGAAAAAA
Source organism: Hydropsyche betteni (assembly GCA_028571205.2). NCBI lineage: Eukaryota > Metazoa > Arthropoda > Insecta > Trichoptera > Hydropsychidae > Hydropsyche > Hydropsyche betteni. The sequence goes on along the minus strand of JAOXNN020000031.1, from coordinate 1,828,989 downwards.
CTGTTCCAATTGGAAAAAAAATAAACTACCCTTCTATAATTTGGAGTTTTGAACATTGTTTTACATAATGACTACTAAATTTATAACCAAAGTACATATGCATTTTTTTTGGACACCTATATTAGGTCGTTTGACAATTAATGTCGTGTTATTTTAATGAATTATAAATTTATTTTACAAAATTATTTTTCAATCAAATATTTTTATACCATGAATTGCACTTAATGTTTATTTATTTATTTATTTATCCATGTGTATAAATACTAATTTTGTTTCCAATTATAATAAAAATATGCTAATTGTGATGAAATTTAAAAATTATTTTTTAATACATTGAATATTCACCAGATCTTGTGCCTTCTGATAAGCATTTATTTTGATCACTATGATATTTTCCAAAATAAGTAAAAATATTTATCTGAAATTGTAATATAATGTAATAATTGTATAATACCATTTGAAATTATTGATGACATTACTTATTCAATGACCTAATAAATAAGTTGCAATTCTCACAAGCATGTACATCTTTCGATTCTTGGCATAAATTGTTATTTGTGAGAATATTACCAGCATTGTATCACAGATGTATAATTACTATTTATATCTCAGTAAGCTTGAAATGTTTGAAAATACTCCCTATTTTTTGCTGTCTCAAAATTATTCTATGATTGCTATATTAATTGACATAATGATTTCAATTATTTTTTTCACTTGCTACAAGCTTTAGGTTTTGATTTAAAATAATGTGTTTCAGATGTGAAATCTAATTGGACCGTATGGCTTGCTTTAATTTTAATTAAGTGCGTTTTTTCGTTGGTTTTTTCAGATTTGGAAGTTTGGGAAGCACTATTTAATAGTGGGTATTTTTCATATGTATTAGAAATTAATTATGGTACAGTATTTTTAGATCGATTCCAATGCGTTTGATTGCAGTGTATATTTTCCTTAAATCTTTTCGAAAATGGATACTTAAAAATATTATGATTTGTTGAAGTTGCTTAATATGACTCGTACGGTTTTTTTCTTTAAAATTGGTAATTGGTTAACTTATCCTACATTCTAATACTTATGTTGTAATATTTTCTGCTTTTTACTCTAAAATTATTAATAGTTTTCGTTTCATTCATAATTTTCTATTTGATTATTTTCAATATACATAAAATGTGTACTTACAACTGCTCCGATACTTGGAAGCGCACTGTTTTAATAACTTTTAAAAGAGTATATTTGAATACATTCTCTTAACAATAAATTTCTAGAGTTTATTAAGTGCATTATTTTATATTAAAAAGTATGATAGTGGTTCGATTTTTATGCATCCATTTCTTATAATCAGAGATTTATTCAACTTCAATTAATCTATTTAACTTCAATCAACTAATTCAAGTTTAATGTTATATTATGTTTGTGATTTTTTTTTAATAATCAGTATATGCAGATGCCACATTAAAGAAATATGTCATTATTTTATAAAGGAACATCTACTTTTTGATGATTCAAATCATTTGTTATTTCATTCAAGTATTTTTATATATACTATCAAATATTGGGACAGATTGAGTTGTAACTTTAATGATATTATTGCACTCATTCTTTCTGGCATCTGTTGGTTTACCTTTTTTCACTAAGTCTGAGACCAATTCAATTATTGCTAAAACAACTATCAGTATTTACATTTTGTGGCTGAGCAAATTTTTATTTTAATGCAATCAATATTATTATTAATAAATTAACTATTGTTTTTATTTTTGTAAAAAGAATCAGATTATATTTAAAAAAAAAAAAACAATATATTTACAGGAAAATTTTTCACATATGACAGATATAAATTATTTTTATATGCAAACAACTAAATTTCTTATTTACAATAATAGAAATATCAAACTATTTTAATACATTTCACTAAAAATTGTTGAATTTCTAATACATTATTTTGATAAAAATGTTTAGTATATGATCATAGAGAAATTTTGAATAAGTGCCTTTTTTATTTTCCTTTGATTTATTTAATCAATCGATATTTTTCAAATAAACATCCACTAAATGTATACGAAATATTTTTTTAAATTCCCGCTATCGAAATTTTTGACATAGTATTTTTGAAAATATACATGTGATTGAACACTCGGACAAAAATCGATTTCATTTTGTGGATGTAATATTAGTTGAAAAACATATGATTTTTATAATTTTTCATTGATGAAACTCCCCGTACAATTAGCGCTTCACAAATACAATTTCACAATTCTATTTTTTTAAAGAATTGATAAGCGTAGATGGATGCCACATCGAATCACTTTGCTGTTTGTATAAAGATGAAAATTGATGTTTAAGAGTTGGTTTCAAATTTTATGAGAGAAATATATTTTTAAAATGGTTAATATGTTGACATCAGTATGTACATGTAAATTAAAACACACACATACATAAAACACATATATGTTTATATATTTTGAAACATCGCCTCATCAGTTGCGGTGTGAAATAATCTGTTTCACCATATAGTCATTTGAAAGAAGCCTGTTTTGAATAAAAACATGTATTTTTCAAAATAGTGAATAAAATAACCCGTAAATCTTGTTGTAACCAATATAAATGTGTAAATGAATTTATTGTCAATCAGTCTTATTTCCATGAAAGTATATCTTATGTGTGTTATTTATAACAAACTTATAAATAATATGTGTGTATGTGTTTGTGTGTGCTTATATATGCATGCATATGTATGTTTGTTATTGTATGTATGTATTGAACTACACTTAAAAGTGGATAAATTTATTTTAAAATTATTATTGACATAGAAATATTTTTAGAAAAGTTAATTATTCGTAAAATTTATTCTTATGAAATCAATATTATGT
>JAOXNN020000031.1:1772521-1782652 GCA_028571205.2 Hydropsyche betteni | reverse complement strand
AAGTGCGCCCATAAGGTTTATGGGCGCACTTCAACCCAATACAATGTGTCCCATTATAAATCGCGCCGCGACTAATCGCCTGTGGGCGCCTGGCCTTATAGTTTCGAACCTGCTGGACGAATTATCGGTTGGACCAATTGTCATTTGAACAAATTATCTTGGACGAGTTGTCTTTGGACCAGTTGTTGTGCCTCCGACTCTGACCAGTTAAATCATATTTCCATTGTGTCGGATGAAACAACTACTTGAGTCGGATAAAATATATTTTAACTGAGAAATACACTTTGTAACATATATATAAAAAAAAACATTAAAAACAGCGAGAAATTGATCGGGATTTTGGGAAAATTCAAAGTCGGATTTTTCCGCGGTTTATTGTCGGTTTTAGGCTGAGTCGATTGGCGTTCGGTGTTCGAGTTTGGAGTTTGTTTTGAGTTTTCGGGGATTGTGATCGGTTCGGTTTGGTCGTTGATGTCGGATATAGGGGATTGTGGTTTGTGGTTCGATTCGTGGCGTGTGCATCGTAATGGGTGTTCTATGAAAATTTAAGGGAAAGTCGTTCTTTTGCGTGTTATCGACGAAACGGTCGTTTTTGATTGTGTGTGTGTTTTTTTCCAGTCGATTTTCCGTTTGGAAAATTTACTATTCGTTTCTGTTTTGTGTATAGAATCGGTGCAAACTCGAAATATTTGATCGGTAGTAGTTTGTGTATTTTAAATTCAGTTTAACGGTTCGAATTTGCAAAACTCGTAAGCAATATTTTGGCGACTCGTTTTACAATTAGTTATTTTCTGATTTAGGTAGAGAAGTTTTGTTGTTCAGTCTTTCCGTTCTGCTTTCGCGATATCATCTATATGTTTCCATTATGCTAAACAGTTTACGATTGACATGATTATATATTTATTTTATTTTGCACATAATCATATTTGTATGTGTATTATGATTAAAATATATAATTTGAAATTAAATCTCATTTGTGAACCTGCTTGCGATTTTCACGATTTCTTTTATTATTTCAAGAGTGTAGAAAGATAACGAAATAAAATATTTCCGTATTATATTTCTTCGTATGCACTGTTGTAACATGCTTTTACATTTCAATATTTTATGATAAAGTCGTTGCATATTTTGCGTTAGTGTGTAGTTAATTTCTATATCTTGATTCACCGTATCTGATAGTTTCGTTAAAACTAATCAATTGTTCGAAACAACTGATAATTTTAGTATTTTTCATATTGATTGAAAGTATATTTATTATTGTTTATCACACAAGTAAATTTCCTTTGGTTTATCCAATATTTATGTATAATTTTTCATATTCTCAGTAAGTACCTACTAGTTTTGCGCGTTTTTTGACCATGCGATATTTTTAATTTTCAAACATATGGCATTGTGGTGTGGAAGTATGGTTGATCCAATAGTTTTAGTTTGGCGTCCATCATTTTTTAATTTGACGTTTCAAAAACCCGTTTCGACATGTTTAGTGGTTTATTATGAAGTTGTTTAACGAAATTTTGCATCGCTTCTAGGAGATCAAATCTACTGAAATATATATATTCCATTTAAAATATGAATAAATCGATAAAAGTCTAATGAGCTTATAATAATGGCAATATCTCATGGTGGTGTCCTGTATTATGTAATAAAAGGTCCAAAACACGCTGACAATCATGTCAACGGGTAAAATAATAGATGAAAAATAGTGTTTGGAAAAGAACTGATTTCAATTGGTTTTAACTTGAGTATTTTTTGTTGTTCACAGCACAGAAAGTGGGTGGGATAACCCTTTCAGACCGGACGGAGATCTGAGTAGAGAAGCAGACGAAATAGTGTCGTTGATTAGGGGTGGGAAACCTATAACACCGACCCCTGGAAGCACCGTCCCTTTGTTGCCATCGTTGGATGAGACAGATCGTGATGCGGCCAATAATCACGGGGTATGAACAGTTTTGATTATTTCTTCTATTTCGATCGTTCGACAGATCTATTATAATATAATAACGATTTTGGTGATGAAATTTCGAAGGTCGCTACACCGATCACACAGTCTCCAGAAAAACAAAACAAAACCACGAACTTGCAGTCTGCAGTGAAAAATGGAACAAGCAACGGGGGTGGGGGCGGAATGGAGGACAATGTTCCTGCCACTGGCGCCGTGGACATTCAACATAGCAGTCCTCAGGAGCCGCTTCACCCCGAACATGTTGTCATAAAAAAGAAACCCAAGTGCAAGTGCTGTGTTATTCAGTAAAATAAAATTGAAAATTTCTGCGATATAATTGTATATTTATTATATGGCAATATATAGAATATTGTGAAAGCCTACTAAGCGACGGAGTTCAGATTGTGGATCAAATACGACTTTATTTGAAAACGGAACTTTACACTAATCATTACACAGTAGACTAGAATTTGTTCTTTGATTCCATTTCATTGCATGCTAATATAGATGTTTTAAGAGATTTTCAGTAAGACACTTTTTTTTTATCTTGTTGTGTAATTTATAAACAGAACATTTATCACCGTTAAAAAAATATATTGGCTTTTATTACATTTTAAAGGTGGAAAAAAATTTGTTTTAGTATATCTATAATGGCTCTATTGTTTGTAATCATACACCAAACAGCTACTAAATAATTGTAAGCTTTTTAAAAAGTGTTGAATCGAGGTTGCATCATAGGAATGAGATTTTGGGAAAAAAGCTGGCTGTGGCGCTTTTATAAAAAAAAAAAAATTAAAAGTAACGAATCAATATAAATGTATAGACAGAAATTGTGCATTATTGATTAATTTACATTAATATGAATTTAACAAAATTTTTATATACGTATGTATAGCGCTTGTCCTATATTGAAATGGAACGTTTTTTATCGTCTCTAAAAGCATGTTTAATGTAATAGAACCTCATGAATTTGAATTTCAAATATATAAAACAATTAACATGTACAGTTTTCTATAATATTATTTCAATTGGAATTTGATATTTAATATGTACCTATATTTCGATTTGTCAATCGAGGTACAAATTTTCTATTAGAAAATCATTTTGCATGGGGATTAGAGCTTTTGTAATATTGTTCTATTTCAAACAACCGTGTGCCTAATTTGCACCTGTAAATTGATATTTTTAATTTAAATTCATTTTATGAAGGTTCTATTGTATTTTTATAATAACATAATTTTTATAGTCATTTTGTAATGAATCAATGTTTTTAATGTGTATATTTTTTTAAGTTCTTATTTTTTTTTTTTTAGCTAATAGGCTGGGTGTTTAATGCCTTTCATAGTCAATATGCTGAAATTTTTACAGAATCTTTCTTTTTTTTTCGCTTGACAAGAACATTCCTAATATATTGACTATTGAACGACTCGTGTAATGTCTTTGTTTAAAATATTTTAACTCTGAGGCAGCTGATTCAAATACATATTGTTTTTTACTGCTGTGCACATCTAACGACAAAACTCGGCTGCTGTTTTATAGGTTTTACTCAATCATGTATCTATGTTGCTAAATTGATTTTTATGCTTCTATGATATGATAAGAATTCATGTTTTAAGTATGCACGAGTTCAATAATGATATAAGATTTCATATTGCAATATATAAATATGTATGATTTACCTTATTTCTTTAAATTGTTATTGGAATATTTTTAGTACTTGGAGTAATACATTTCAATAAATATTCTGGCTTGTAGTTTTCAATTGATGGTTTTTATGTAATTTTGTGACATGAGATTTATAAATATGGCAAAAAAAAACCAAATATTCACCCATATTTTCTACTATCATTTTTTTTTTTGTATCAAGTCTGATGTTTCTAGCTTTGAAAATGATGTTCAATGTTCCGTATTAATACTGTAATACACTATATTATAAATTTCATTTATTACAATGTAACTGTCAAAAATTATATACCTTAAAATATACAGTTTCAATATAGAGAATTTTATTAAAAATAAAAAAAAAACACAGAAATCTTTAAATTTTTTATAAGCAATATAGCTAGCCTTCAATTAGTGAATAATTTCTGGTGATTAAAGGTGTTTGAATCAAACTGAGATTATTAAATTTGTACATATGATTTTTTGCCTCGCACGTTTTATTAAATTCAAAGTGTACAGATATTCAGATTCTATTTTCAACAAGTTTGTTTGAAAATCTACATATCAAAATTGCATTTTTATTCATTTAAGGGATGTTTTTGAGTGAATGTAAAATTTTCATATACTTTCATATATAATGTTGCCAGACCCCGTTACATTTTTTCCACCTGAAAAACTACATTGATAGATGGAATAATTGTCAATTAATTATAATACGACATTCAAAAGTTTACACAGAATATTTAATATAGGTTATGAAATTTCACCTTTAATATGTATTCTTTATGACAATCGCTTCATGCGCAATCTCAAAGTTACATTAGGTCTCTGGATATTCACCATATTCTCGAGACTTGGGCAACCTGTATATAAATAAATTCCTCTGAAAAGAATCACCGGTGTGTTTCATTAGACAATTTGGTATTTATCAAAATTGAGATTGCATGGAGATCATTACGAAAGTTGGTTTGCCATTTCTAATTATTAACAGAATCATTATGTTATATTGTTCGAAAACTAGGTTTTTTTTCTTAAGGAGCAGATTTTTTTTATTATTTTGAAACAATGAGGCATTAAATAATGTTGTTTTGAATTTTTCAATTGATTGCAATCATATACATCAAAAAAAAAGAATGAATGCGTAATATATTTTCAGATATGTTAAGAATATTTTTTTGGTACTATTGTCTATAAATCTGTGTATCCTATGTAATAATATTTATAAATGTGTAAAGTCAATATTGTGTTACCGAAGCAAAATAAAAGAAAGAATTGTGACTGTATGTGTGCATGTGACCGAGGATCAAAATAAACAAATTTAGTGCGCCTTCAAAACCTTGTGACTTAGTACTAGGTGATAATGAATGAGAGACGAACTCTCGAATCTTATTACATTCTATATTGTAGTTGCATGAGTGTTGAAAAGATGACTTCCAGCTTGCTGATTATTTGCGAAAGCTTTCCGCTGGCCATAGGTTTTTTTTTAAGTCTCTTTACTGCTACTGGTTTCAGATCACATTCTATATGGTATATCTGGTGCTATTCCACGTAAAACAATTTTATATGAATTTTAGGAACAATTTCCGTTTTTTGTGATGCGTAATTATTGTGTGTAGGACAGAGGAAATCTCAAACTCCTGGAAAGGTTGATATTATATTATATAATAATATTGGAAAAACTATGAGTTTTTATTTTTTATTTATGATGTATCTTTGATGAATTTTGTATGAATATTTTTTTGTTTACATTTTCTATATTTTAGTACTATATACTTATATTTGCAGTTTATTTATTAATTTTAATTTTATCACAAGTATAATTTTCATGGACATTACACCAAATTCAAACTAAAAACCATTCTGATAACTATAAATAAACTATATTTTAAACAAAATTGCTAATTTTATTTGCACCATCATATCTACGTAATATATTTTATCAGACCCATTTCCAATTAATTTCCCGACTAAATTATTGTAACGAGATAAAAAAAAAACAGAATATATATGAGAGAGATGTTTATTTTTCATATAAAAATGTTAAAATTTGCCATATAAAAGTCATACATGCGTATATAGATTAGATTAATTCATTACAATATTAACATTAATTCCATTGTCGGAATTTATAACATATATATGCACTTGAAAATTTAACATTTATATTTTTTTGTCGTTCTGATTTCTTCAGAGGCAACTCTAGAGCACCTTTCATTTAATTTGAATTAAATTATATAAATCTCATAACACAATCAATATAAGAAAGTATATTAATAGTATAATACATAACTAATGAGTAATTTATTCAAATAGTATTGTCTATGTTAGAAAATGTAAATAAATCTAATATGTAATTTAAATTCAGTTCATTAAGCAAAGAAATTGGATTTTTTGAAAAAAAAATGAGCATTTGGTTCAACTTAAGAGTAATTGCAAAAATAAACAAACTGATAATTAGAACTAATACTAACAAAATATAATTTTCAATAATATTCTAAAAACTTTCACAAATATAAGTTGTGAGGTTTTCAAAATAAGGAACATAAAAAAAGGTCAGAAGATTATTACATGAAAATTTATAAGTATTAAATTTTTTGTTAACTTTAAAAGTATAAATTATTATACAAACAGAATTCTTGAATTTATAGAAAAAAAAGGACATTATTTTCAAAAAATGATGTAGGATACTTTAAATACATACTCGAAACTGGCGTATGAAAACTTAAAATTAATTATTTGCAAAAAAGAAATAGAAATATTTTTGAATTTTCAGTGTTTTGATACTGAAAATTCAAAAATATTTTTTATCACAATCTCATATTATCAAAAATATTCGAATTTTTGATTTAAAAACTCAGTGGATTGAAAAATCATGCATGAATATATTTCTAAAAAGTTTTGACATTGAGCCATAAATCTTATAAATAATCCTTAAAATAATAAATTTGATATGTTGATAATTTGATGTTTTTGCCATTATTTAAGTCACACATAGCGCTCATTCTTAATTATGACTATGATTGTGACAATAAACATAAAAAGAATATTCAAAACATAAATTTTAATTTATATATTGCATAAAAATGGCACAATTCTTTTCTACACACACACAAACAAACACACGCACACAACAATCAGTCTATAAAAGACTTTTAAATTTAAAATCATCGTGTTTATTTTAATGATATGGTGATTTTCAAATGGATACAAAAAATAAATGCAAAAGTGAAATCTAAAAAAAAAAATTTTGAGCGATATTCATACTTAACACATTAACTAGGTTTTAATACATTTTTGAAACTTCTAGTGAGCTCTTTTCAAAATAATAAATAATCAACTAAAATATAAAAATTATTATTTTTTTTCAAAATTTGGTTCTTTTTAGTTATTTTATAATAATATTGCATTAATTGTACCAAAGTTGCTATAGAAAAATCGAATATGTATATATGTGTGTATAAAAATATGAAATTCAACTTTTCAAACGTAATTGCTTAACTTCACAGCAGTGGTTAATATTTTGGAAACATCTATAGGGGGATAGTTTTGAAGCATTTTCACATTTGATGCAAAGTCACCTTCCATTATATGGTCTTTGAGTAGTCTGAAATTATAAAAGATCATCAATATTTGTTATAAAATATATATAAGCAGTATTAATAGCAAATAATTTAGAAATGCTAACATGACCATCGCACAGCACACGTGAATTAAAAATTGAAATCTATTGCTATCGGAAAAAAGTGTATCCCATATGCGTTCAACGTCTGGAAGTGGAAACTCTTGAGATAGTAGTAAAGTGAGCCACCTGAAATCATGAAAATCTTTCCAATATTTGAATTGAACTATTATATCAATTTTAGTGAATTCGGGTTTCATTGTTCATACCGAAAACTATAATATTGTGGTTTGAGGTCAAGTTCCACTAATCTATTCCATATTTCGGGATCGTGTAAATTTATAGTTTGGTCGAACTTTTTAATTAAATGGTTCACACCACCCTCAGTCTCGTCTAAGCTTTTGATAAAAAAATCTCTGATTTCACTCATGAGATTCGTAAAACAAAAAAAGCAGTCAGCCTCGGCATACTCTGAAATGTAAAATAAATCAATTAATGTATGAATTTTAAATAGAATTCAGCTGATCACACGAAAATATTGTCATTTTCAAAACCTCTATATGAAGTGTCAGGATCCATTGCAAAAGTGTGATATATGGGTCCAACGATTTCATTCATTCCTTGTACGTATCCTTGACCAGGATTCAGCTTGGCGTAAATGAATAGTATTCTTTCGACGACCTCCCAATGCGCTTCACTACCTTCCTTCATCGACTCATAACTGCTGTTGCTGTATCCTCCTCTTTCTTGGCTTATCTACAAACAGAAATATTATAATATACAAAATTAAAATTAAAAATATAGTCGTATGTAAGAAACGAGCATACTTTAAACGGTCCTAATCCTTTCCTTTCAACATTACCGTAGCAAAGAGCTGAATGTTCAACTCTTTTGTGAAGCCTTTTAACACCGCTACTATTCACCACCTGTTGATCGAACATTTTAACAATATCTCAAAATGACACGTATTATGAATAAAATAATCGCAAGAGCTGCAATGATACTCGTATCGCGCAAACAGTGTTCATATAAATACTGATAACAACATATATTATGGCATAAATACAGTCCAAATTTAAATATGATGAATCGCCTAAGAAACAAATTAATGAAATTTATACATACTTGTTCGCATGGAAATTCCGTAGCAGTTTGGAAAAAGGAAATTTCCGGACATAGCCGCCTTACGTCTTTATCAATTTGAAGTAGAACTTCGTTATCTTTGAAATAAGTAGACCACGAACTGTCTGGACTTACGTTCAATGGATGATCGTTGTCTCCTCCGGGGGATACTATAATTTCATCTGCGAGAAAAATGCTATAAATAGAATGATATTAAATATTTAATTTAAAAAATCTCACTTACCAATAAATTGTTTGTATAAATTACGTTTAGAACTTAACGTCGAAGCTTGAGAAGCTATATCTAATGGTAAATAAGACAAGAGCAGTTTCCAACAAATCGGCCGCAACCTTCTTTCATCGGGAATTCCTGCAGGGAGATAAGGAAAAAATGATAAGTGGGTTATCCGTATTATCAAAATATATTCACTCCTATTGGGAGGGGATATATTAGTATCAAGAATAATTAATATCAATATATCATCAGAATACAAATAATATCTGTCAAGTTTCACAATTATGGAATGTAATTTCTGTCGTCGTGCATGAATATGAATGATAAAATTTCATCGGCTTGTGATAAAAGTAAATATAACTGTTTTGAAAAGCAATGTTCACATTGATAAGAACGACTGTTGAATATTAAATGGTGAAAATAGAACAGATGTATTGAATAAAAAAATAAATAAAAAACTTACCATTAAAACACAATTTTTGTAATTGTTCCAGGCTTATTATGTCGTTACTTAACATGTTTTCAAATTCTTTGATTCTGTAAAGAACATAAAATCAATATAACTCATATAAACTGTTAAATCAGTAAAAAGGTTCGTTTTTAGAGAGTAGTCCAATTTTGACATCTACTATTACGTATTTTTATATTAAAAGAAAAAAATAAAAATAAAAGATTAATACAGTTTGAATATATGACTAAAAAAATCATAATAAAGTATTGTGTTTACGAATGGTGATAATCACAATTATTATATTATTACCTACATGGGGTAAAGTAATATAAAATTACACGAGAATCACCACACGATATTATATTAATATATAAAGGATATAAATTCGAAATAGAGTATATATACCGGGCAGAATTGAGCGCCATCCTGGAATCTTAAGATTATTTTCTACGAATATTTTCCGAACGTCAACTCGCCACAACAAACGTCAACCAAACTGAATGACCAATGTTGCGAATGAAACATCTCCAATAACGACCAGCACACGACATATATTTCTGTACAATAAAACGGTTCCCAGATCTATAATAGCACATGAACTAAATGCAGGTGACGCAAGCGCACATGCTTTCGATTTTTTTTAAATAAAAATGGAAAATGTTTAACACAAAACTGAAAATATGTTTTTTGTATTAATTTTTGTAATTAGACGTTATAGTATGCAGATAGTCCTCGACTTACGATGAAGATGCGTTCCTGAACCTCGGTCGTAAGTCGAATCTGTATAATTTTTTTTTTCGGTAGTTTTATTTACTTTTATTGATAAAAATAATGAAATAATAAATAATTAAAATTTGAAAACCTTTCACTGTATGGTTTCATCATTTCAAATTTTTGTATTCCTTGTAGGGATGTTATGGATATGGAATTTCGGTTTCGGATACGGATACGGATATAGGAATAACATTATATCGGTTCCGGAAACGGATCATCATCATCATCATCATTAGCAGCCTATAGTTGTCCACTGCAGGACAAGGCCTTGCCAAACAAATGCGGCAGTCTAGGCTATACCTTACCGCGCTAGCCCAAGTCGTATT
>JAOXNN020000031.1:1761909-1772421 GCA_028571205.2 Hydropsyche betteni | reverse complement strand
AGCATACTAGCAGTTCTAGTTAGTGATCAAGTTGGAAAATGCCTGCCGTTATAATTTGCCTATAACATATATATAATTACGTAATTCACAACCGATGTTATTAACATCGGGTCTATATACTAGTTATACACAAAAAAGCAGAAACAAACGAAGGATCTCCAACTGAAACATTCTTCAAATCGACCAAAATTTCGACCTAACATTACTCGCAAGATCATACACACACGAATACAAGCACACAACACTAACTACACACCCACTCACACACATACAGCCCGTAATGGAATAACGGCGAATAATTATTGACGCGGTGCGCCAGGATAATGGGTTCGGAAGCCGCGCGTGCCCCACGGGTGTCCCCCGTTACCGTTTTGCCTCTATCTCGTCGTCGTTTCTCCATTATTATTAAATGTTCTGCTCGTGTCGCCGATAAGACACTCCGGCGTGGGTTTTATGCCGGAAAAATCGCGGGTGTCGGGGAAAAAATGTGGAGAGGGCCTGCGGCCGCGCGGTATCGGTGAATGGTTCGGTTCGGGTGTGGAAAGCGGTCGTGGTTCGATGTTGAATATTTTATCTTTCATAATAAAGAAAGGAGGAATAATTAAATCAATGAAAACTACGTGCTTGAATTTTTTTTTATAATTTTTAAATAAATTTTGAAATATTTCGATTTAATTAAATATAGAGACATCTGTGGACTGTTTCGTTTACTTCATGACGGTTTTTTTAGAATTTTCTAATAAAAATTTTGCTTGTGAAAAAAAATGTACGAATTCGAAAAAGGCTCAAAAATTGACGTTTTCCGTTTCGGAATGGGATTATTAGTATTTTTCTTTTTTGTTTGTTTTTATCTGTCGAGCTTATTCGATTTGGGACCTAGATGCTCCCACGACGCATGAAATTTGGTCGCATTCGAAATTAGCGATTCGTTTTTGAGTGGCACCCATGACACTAATTCGACACGATTTACTGAAATATTCAAAATTTTTACTTATATAATATATATTGCTATTGAGACAGTGAAACAAGAATGCTTCCGGAAAAAATAAACGATTTTCAGAATATAATCGTTTCGATACCATCAGATATTTTTGTCGTGTTTTTTAGGTAATTCTCGAGGGATTCAATATTGGAATGTCATGTCTGTTTACTAACTGTATTGCATGTTGCCTGATTTAGGTGATAGATAAGGATAAAAAACAAATCTTAAATTTTGATTTATATAAATATTCTAACACATTTTTCGATGACTTGATTAAACGTTTTAGTTTAAGCCGATCATCGAAATTAAATAAACCTTAATGTATTAAATTAGTATGAACTGTTATATTTACCAAAAGTCAGTTTAAGAATTCAATTCTTTAAAAAAAATCAAAATTTCCAATAATATTAAAAAGTCACATCCTGCAATGTTCGTCATACAAACTGTATTTAAATTTTCAATTGAAAAATAATATTTCGAAATTTATTACACTTAAACTGCATTGCTATGGTGGCGAAAACTTTTCCGCTTATGTACCAAAATTATAAAATATTTTTATTGAGTATCAGATGCGTTGAACAAATTTTAGTAACATAAAGTTCTCAAAAAACATTATTGATACTTTTGATTTTTCTTCAGATACTTTGAGCTTTGATAAAAAAAACATCACAATTGTTATTTTATTGCTGCCTTGCAAATTTTGATATCAATTAAGTGATAATTTTTCAATGACGTTTTCATATTTGGGAAAAACCTTATTTATATGAACACTATAATAAAATTTTTGAAAATAGTTTCCACAACTTAGCTGTTACAATAACTTTCGTACAATAATAAATAATTAATGCACATCGAATTTGCTTCATTTAATAATTTAAAAAAAAATTCCATTTGTGCATATTAAATTTTTGTACGTGCATTGGTTTGCCATTCCTACTGTAACGTATAGTTTTGCAATTTCCACGAAATCAAATCGAACCATCGAATGAAAAATTCTAAAGAAATTAAGTTTTCCACCAAAGAATCTCAAAGCCCACGTCATACTTCGGCTACATATTCATACAATATGATTTTATTTCCGTGTTCATGGACGGAGAAAAAAAAAACAAAGCGATAAAAATTATTTGCGTCGCCGTAATGCGGCACGAGACAAGAATAAAATGATATTTATTGCCGACCGTTATCGGCAAAAGCGTTCCCTTACCACACGTACATATAGCGAAAAAGGGAAAAAAGGGAACGTGCGCCGCCGCAAGGATATTTTGACGGTCCGATATTTTGACATGATTTTGATTTATGCCAACTCTATTAGAAGAATTCCTTATCTGGGGCCCGTTTGTCACAATAAAGTCGAACCCCGAGAGCGTTTTCCGTTCGCTATCAGGGCTGTTAAAAATGCAAGTGCATGTACGGAATGGTGGCAGAATATAACTCATTCGAATCATTCCTTCTTTTTCGATTCAGATTGTTTTTCGAGAAATGCCGGAAAAGTTTTCTAGGGGAGACGTATTGGTTGTGTCGGATGTCTGTAGTTTGATTCCTATTATTTTTTGGAGATAATTTAAAGGTGCGTTGTTTAGATTAAATGGGCATTTAACACGAGTATTTAATAAAATAAATGTGCATTAAAAAAAATGATGTGTGCATTTGAAAAAAATAAAAACGAATAAAACGTGCATTAGGATGAATATAAGTAAAGGATCGTTAACGCTGTAAATGCGAACAGGACGAAATAACAACTGCACAACTTTCTCAATAGAATCGAATCGGACCAAATTGTTAAAATGCGATTGAAATTAAAATTTTAACTACAGGAAATTTTGACAGTTGTATTATATTGTTTGTAGAGGAAGACTATACTCTCGCGATGTTTTCACCTTTCAATCATTTCAACACACAAACAATATTTAATTGTTAATTTCATATTTTTTAATGCTCACTTTGTAATATACAAAACAAAATCATTGCACACTACAAATAAAATGATACTCAATACCAGATTCTTTAATGCGAATCGTATATTATTCTAATTGACAGAAAATTCGTTTTAAGGCACAATCTATATTTTTTCAATGCACAGTCAAATCGCACCTTTACTTTTTATAAAATAAATTTACATTATTAGTTAAAAATGAAAATATTCAAAAGAGCTTCTGTGATTAGTTTTGTTTGCACGACAGATCAAATTCAAATTCAATTTTAAAAAAGTTTATTTTTCATAGAATTAATAATAGCGAACCGTCGAGTAACACGAGCCGATTTAATTTTGAATATTTCATCGGAACTCAACTCAAGTTTAAACGTAAATAATAAAGCACAAACAAACGAACTGAGCGCACTAGAAACGTAATATGAAGCAGGAAACGTAAACGATTCCGAAAATACAAAATAAGCATACCTCGGCGAGAAGTGAAACATTCAAACCGGGACTTCCTCAATTCGAAAATTATTAAAAATTCAAAATCGGATGGCACTCACACGTAAACAATCCAAGTACACGCACGCACTCCGACACACACACACATACGAGTCGAGATGGAAAGTTGAAACGACCGTCGTAAAGTGAAATCACACGGAACTTTAATAATAAAGACAGTTTAGGGGTGGGATATTATTTAACGTTCACTCGGAATCATCTCCCATAAAGACAATGTAGATTGTGCAATCTGATTCTGAAATTACTATTATTAAATATTATTGCCGATGGGAAAAAAGGCGGTCGTGAAAACGCGAGCTTTGCCGCGTCCGTTTCGGAATCGGCGAAAATTTAGTTTCTCTCATAGTTTATATTGTACTTACGATTGAAATATCCGATGGTTTGATAAGATCGTATATACCAGGGGTTGGAAATTGTTTCAAATGGTGGACCGGATTGAAAATTTTTTCGGCCGTTGTGAATCAGTCATATACCTCGTAAAAAATAAAAAAACCATTTTAAATTTCTTTAAAATTTGCTTGTAGTTCTAAAATAAGTAAACTACTCGTAATTTCGGAAATCTTTCGTGTTGGAATTTTTGAAACTTTTTTGCATAGTGGGAAAATGATCGATTTTTTTATCTGAGGTTTTTCAGGAAAAGAAATAATTTGGCCATAAATGTTTCAATTAAATTGTATATTTCTAATATCATTGTTTCTTTTCTTAGTAATTTAAAATTAAACTCATTCATATAATTCAGAATTTCAGTTCAGGAAAACCATTTAATTTCTGTTTCATTTTAAAGAATATGATGATATTCTCTTTTAATTCTCATTTATCACTAACTTGTTTTTATTTAGATTATTTAATAACTTTTTTTAATTGACTTCGTACAATTTTAAATTTTTATTTCTATGAATTAAATAACGTCGCAGGTCAGATAAAGCCAGCCCGCGGGCCGCCTTCTGCCCATGCCTGGCCATATATGTTCGTTCGATTAGTAAATTCTGATTCGGGTGATATTTTGAAAGCGATTTTGATCGATATTTAAATATCAAACAATGTTCGAACCGTTCCACGAGACCGGAAGTTTCCGAGATCGATGCTTATTTTAATCACAAAACAAACAATCGGATCAATCGTTGCCAAACTAGAACACGCGTTAACTCAACCACGCATTAAAAATTCAATCGAACCACTTCGGCGAACATTAATTAAACAATTCGGCGCCATCTCGAAAATCATTAAAAGCAAGTTTCCCCAATAAACGACCTAATTAATGGGCAGATATTGCGAAAAGTGTGTCTTCTCGTCGAGGACCGGCTCGTCTCCAAAAGTTCACTTTTAACGAGATCAAGAGACCGTTTCCCGGAAAGCAGACGCCCCGCGAGATGGTGTAGGTCAAATTTAATAATGCAAATTCTTATGAATTGATAAACGCCCTTCTTTGCCCCTCGTTCCCCCCCTGTGCTGTTTTAACGTTCGAATTATTCAATTATTAACGAATGCGTGAAAACAGTATTAAAAGTTAACGGCACGCTGCTCTTTAGCGAATGTCCACTTTTGAATGGACACAGTGAAGCCTCATTGTGAATGTGTGTGTATTATGTGACTTCATTCTAAATGTGGCATATTGAATTTTCGATTTCGTCGAATCGTTTGAGATTCGTATCGTGTTTGCGGTTCGATCGTTTGATTTTTGCAAACAGAGTAGGTTTAATATTTAGAACTTGATGAGTTTGCGTATTATAATCAAAAATCTCGTTTAAAATTGAATTGACAATTGATGTTCGAATGTAGATATTATTTGCTTTGATTCTATTGTATTACAGCATTTTGGATACAATTGTATTTAGTTCAGCGCCTTGGGTGATTTATAATTTGTGACATCTTAATGAAATTTGTTAATGACAATATAAAGTGAATATAGGTATTTGCGATCAAATTATGATATATAGTTACTATGTTTTTTTGTATAAAAATTATAGCATTAATAATAAAAATCAATGTTTGTAATTTCATCAATATTTGAATTATTAATTTCATAGAATTCATATAATAAAATAATAAATTTACACCCAAAATGAATCGTAAATTATTGATTTAACAGTTATCAATAAAATATGCAGAGTACTTTCATTGTCACGTTATCGGAAAAACATATCCATTTTCCGACAGTAAAATTGATACGAATTCATCGAAAAATAGGCAATTATCTGAAAAAACCAGCACTGGCAAAACATCAAATTAACACAAACAAACCATAATTTCGCGATATCATAAAAATGATACTAATTAAATTATAAACAATCGGACGATGCGATAAATAGCAGACCCGAATTAACAGGCCTATGAAATGAAACGACCCCGTTAATCCGATATTGCGAATGATAAATAAATCGCGTTGCATAATGAAGTTAGCAAAGCGGCGAATAATCGACTCTATGCACCATATGCAAATCCCCTAAACACCGCGAATAAACCCCATAAACTCAATATTGGAATCGTTGAGATTTGTTTTTTTTTTCAAATAATAATATAATATCATATTGAATATAAAAATGAAACATTCTTCTTGTATGGAATTTCTTTGTATGTGGGTTGAGTTAAATGTGGAAAACGGAGATAAAAGCTTAGATTGATTTTTATTTTTATGCGACTTATAAAAATTACTTTACCGTAAATATTTCGTGCATGTATTGAACGTGATTGAAATAATTTAAGATGAATATCGCGTTAACTTTCGAAATTTTCAATATAAACTCGAATGGTCCACGTCAACTGTTACAGCAGTAAAAGAGTTAAAAGATTTTCGGAAATTTGAAAATTCAACCTGATGCAACTCTAATAAAATCAAGTAAACATTTTTATTTTCGCGGCACACAGTGGAAAACTTCAATAGTTTTTGCTATTGTAAAAAGTTTCAACTAATTTCACGTTTTATTGCGACACATAAAATAAAGCATTTTATCGCTTAACCACTTTCGGCTCCAGACAATTGCGTATGTCGAAATCTGACCCGGTTGATTTTAAAACCGAGAGACAGAAAAGTTAGTAACTATACGAAAATTAATATTGAAATCGACTACACCGGATCATGAATACGAACGAGTCGTCCGCGCGTAATATTAGCATACGTTATGCACGAATCGTCACAGTGGTCTTGTATTCGTCCCCATTCTCTGCCTCGCAAAAGGTAAAATTAATCATAGAGACGATCGAGGAGAACCTTTTAGAGGGATTGGATAGAAAAGAACAGTGGTTGGTACAGAAAAGGTAGCAGAAACGGATATCGCGATCCGCAGAGTTGCGAGGTGTTCTCATTGTTCTCAGGTGAAAGTTTTCCGAATGAAAAATGAATCATTTAGTGGGAGGTGGGTTTTTTTTTCATTGCGGTCATGTTTACATCATTGTGTGTTTGGGTATTAGGGTGTACAATTAGTGTTATATTGTTAGTTATTCGACCGAATATTGTACAGATGGTCTACTACAAACAAGAGGGTATTATGATACGTATTATAATCGGATATTGCCTTGTATTATATATGTTATATTGAACGCCGATGCAAAGCTAGCAGTAGTCAACGCGAACGATGTCTTATACCGATATATACACACCTATAAGTTTCAATTATATATAAGGGACTCGGCAGTAAATAATGGTAAGCGACATTTGTCACTTTTGGAGATATTAAGAAAAACAGTTTTCATGTATTTAAATGTAAATAACACTAGGAGTTACCCAACATAGTACTGTCATATTTTGAGAGAATGTGGAATGTGGAATTATTTGTTAATTTCTGTAGTAAATGTGCTAATTTTTGTAGTAAATAAAAAATACTCAATTTTATAATTTTGGCGCTTACCATTATTAACTGCCAAGTCCCTCATAATACTTACAAGTAAATAAAGTGAATTTCATAATTTATATAATAATTTTTAAATTCAACGTGCGTTTCCGTATTAAAAGAGAAAGAGTCTACGCCGCCAAGAGATGACATATGGTAATTTGAGCATGTTTTTTTGTTTGCATACATATATTTTTTCGTATTCCCGTGACATTCATGTTTGAACGAATAATGTGTCAATGCGAATACAAATCGTGATCGGGACCCCCTTTGAAAAATATATAGATTCCCCAATGAAATATGTATCTGAGTTGGTCGTGCCCGTAAAGCGATATACGATCACGTAATTTTTTTCAGATGCAGATCAGAACAGCATCGATTTCCGATCGTTTACATACAACGGAAACCTTAGCGACACCAAAACTCTGCACTATCATTAAAAAAATCTGAATACCGGTTTAATCAATCAGTTTTTCGAGTCGACGAGTACTCAGATATAGACAGCGCGATCAATCGTCCGGGAAAATCGCATTTCGACCATTCTTCGCTTCGATCCAGCATAAAACAAAGACGCTGATCATCATCAGCTGCCCATTCCTCCTTTATAAATAATGTAGCAGTGACTACGTGGACCGCGTATGGCGTTCGCGGGAGCGCACCACTCTCGGTCCCTCGCACTCTACACACATGCTCCTTAAGAAGATATCCCCGGCATCGTGATTTATGTAATATATTCATGAATAATGTATACGACATGGAAATAACTGTGTTTGCGAAGAAGCGAACCGGCATGACCGTCGTGGGAAGGGCAAACGGCGCCTCCTCCGCTTGGCAGAGGTCGCCAAGTCCACTCTTTTGTTGCCGATTGGAAACGACGCGAGAAATGAAACGATGTGCGTGTGTGGAGTCAATCGTATTGTAATTATTGTAATCGAGTTGAGTTGGGAGCTCGGTGAAGGGTTTCGTAGGTCGGTGTTGAAGACACGGACGCGTGGACTTGTTATGAGCCGGGGGTTTTGGAGTTTTTAGGGTTTTAGATTTCTCAGAGCTGGGAGTTCGGGAGCTTTTTTCTGTTTTGCGTGTAATAAGGGAGAAAGTAGGTGAATGTAATATTAAAACTGTCCTTTGCTTAGAATTATATTTGGAAGTCAATTATATACGAATGTGTTTATTGAATGTGCGAAATATCAATTTAACCCATTACCTCCCACTGTACTCACATGGGTATACTTGTTAAAGGCGTGATTTCATGTTTTCCTATAATGATTATTAATGATGGAAGTAGTTACTCGTTTCAACAATAGATGGTATTAGTAATCTATGGAAACAGTCAATATGGCGGGAATGAAATGATAAATGTCATTATTGTCAGTTTGTTTTTTTTTGTCGTGTACTCATGTGAGTACACTGAGAGGTAATGGGTTAACACCACTAAATAAAGAATAAAAAAGTGTGTAAAATTTTCTTAAAATGATAACAAAACTTTTCGAAAATATTCGAAACACAATTTTTTTATTTATCAGTAAATTACTGAACTGTTATTCGCGTAATTTACCGGCAATGAAATCCCTAGTATATATTTATCGTTTTACTCAATCATCGGCTCTATATTATCAATAATTTTTGAAAAAATCAGATAATTCGCATTTCATAGAAGATTTTATTGACGATTTTCGAAAACATTATTTTTGATCAATTGTTAATAAAATTTAATCCAAACATAATATCTCAAAAATTCAATTTATGATTTGAAGATCACATACACACACATACTACAACATACAACCGTTCACACATCAAGCTTCGATCGAAACGCAAACTCCACACAACCAAAACACGAAACCCATCAGACCCGAACAATTAGTATATAGACGTAGATCAAAATCTTCGTCGTCGTCCTTCAATCCGTGAACGAAGAGCAAAAAAAAAAAAAAAATGAAAAGGGCCATTCTTAAACGCGCCCGTTTCCGAAAACGTATTCAAATTCCCATCTGGCACACGTCGTTTCTGAGCGTGACGCACGATGATAAAAAATCCCACCCCCGGGCTGGAGGGTGGTTCGAGTCGAACGTGAAAAACTGAAAAATCTTTCGAACGTATCAAAAAATAATTTCGAAAGACGTCTCGTCTGAAACGAAACGAGAGAAAGGCTCTCCTCCCGCGTACGTGACCGGCTTCATTTTTGCGAAGAGTTCGATATGTTTATGGTGCGTGTTTTTGTGTGAAATGTTAACGTTGAATCTTAGTGTTTTTTTTTTTTTGAATATAGAATTATTGAATTTTATATGAAGATTTTAAATAATTTCGGTTGCGGTTCGACGGTGGATCTATTTGCATTAATTGTAATATTTGATACCGATAAGATTGTTTAGATATTTAATGATATTAATTATTCGTTTGAATACACTCGGGTTTCGTATAACACGGTTGATGAATTGCGATCTATTTTTGTATAATACGATTTTAGAAAAAAAAAAATTAAAATGAATTAAATAATGACAAATTTGCATTTTAACATGAATAAAAATGCATCATAAGTTCTTAAATTGAGATTCTCAATAAATTTCATACATTATAAGTGCGTAAATAATTGTTTTAACGAATTTCGCGTGAAGTTCGGAAGTATATTTATCAATTTTAACCATATCTTAACGAGTTTCAGGTTTACATGTTATCCAGTAGTATCTTTTGACATTTGAGCGTGTTCAAAATTTAGAAGATCCAAAGGAAAATGATTTGTGAAAACTGTTAAACGTATCCTCCCCACAACATGCACGCGTAAAAACTACGTGCGGAATTCGTTAAGAAACCTAATTAGCCAACTTATAATGTATAAATTACTCGTGAAACACATTAAGAAATTTAATTAAGCATCTATAATGCACTTTATCTAAATACTTAAGAGTATATTTTCTGTACTGTTTATTAAAAAAGGATATTAACGAACATAGATTTATTTTTCGAACGAAAATCTTTATTTTTCACGAACTTTAAACTTCGTATAACATGGATTCGTAATACACGACGTTTTTGTGGAACCATATAACCGTCTTATAACCTTGGTTCAGATTCGATGATCAATCTATTTGCACTAATTATAATATTCAATACTGACAAGATTTTTTAGAAATCTAATAAAATATTGATATATTATATAATAATTAAATTATTCGTTCGATGCATTATGCTATGTATCGAGTTGATTATATCCTTAGGGGTGTTTGGAATCATTGTTTATACACACACACACACACACACACACACAC
>JAOXNN020000031.1:1725540-1747215 GCA_028571205.2 Hydropsyche betteni | reverse complement strand
GGATTGTTCTGATTTATTTTAGGGTTGCTGTGGGGGTGAGGGTGGGGTGTTGTGGGAGTTGTGTGCGCCCCGGCTTGCGTTGGATGTTCGGGGTCGGATGTTGGGTAATGCGGATGGAATAATTGGGATCGATGTTTTGTTTGGTTCCTGAAATGTCGATTTGTTGAAGAAATTTTCAAAATTTCAATTAAATAATGTATATGTGTTAAATTTTTGAGATTTTATTGTTACAAAATGTTTGGATCGTTTCATAATATTTATATTCGTATTCTAATATTTTAGATGAATTTTATTGTTTCGTTTCTAAAGGCGGAGAGCGTTTGTAGCATCCCCCTGACATTTCTTCTTGTACAATAAATTGCATTCCGTTTTTAGATGCAATTACGTACGAGGCTAGACAGGTGAATGACGTTTCTTCTATATATGCTATGTGCACGTAAATTTTATTGCACTTTGCTGTAGTATCATGAAAGTTTGCAAATAAACGTAGGAAACTGGTAGTCTGTCAGTTTCGTGGGATTAACTGTTTATGCTTTTTAAATTTGATTATTTAGAATACATTATTGTTCTTCCTTTATGAAAAGTTTCAATATTTGATTGAATTTAATGTGACCTCAGGTGTCCTTTATGAAGACTTTATGAATAAAACAAACGTGTTAAGCACGTGAACGACTAAAGGTGACATTATATAATTTCAAAAAAAAAGTTTTCATCACTACTATTTTCCGTCAAAAAATTTATGCTATCAAAATATAAATTAATTAGATTTAAAAATATACATACTTAATGAAATCTTAGTCAATAGCAAAGCATTGATTATTGTAAAATATTCTAAGTTGAAAACTTTTTTTTCAATCAAATTAATGCATTTTTCGGTGAAATATTAATTGAAAAATTGTATTTCAAAAACTTAAATTTATTCAATCATATACGCTTATCGAGAATTTACCCTTCGTTGAAAATTAAAGTCGTACGATTTTCATTGTTCAATGAAGCATTTTTTTGCATATTTAACGTCTATATAAAAGTGAAGTTTTGTCCGTTCACAATCAGTAGTGCAGGGGATCGCAAGTGAACCTATCACTATAAGAAATCAGTTTTCACGTCGTGAATCAGTTTTCCAACTTGTTTCAAATCAAACATCATCCTCAAGGTATATTTACAAATTTTAATATCGTAAATTAAAGTTAAATCGAATAATACACAAGTGAATTTATGAGTTTCGTTCGCGTAAAAATCCAATGTTTTCATTAATCCTTTCGTGTTCGAGTTAAAAAAAAATAATTTGTTTTAACTGTGATTAAATTTTAGTTCAATTAAAAATTTCATGCGTATTGCTTAACGAAATTATACCTTATATATTTTTTAAATTTTCATTTGGAAATTTCAAACCCTCTCAGGACATTAACGATTTTACGATTTTCTCCAACAAACAGAAAATCCAATATCCCAGTGTTTACAGCGCATAAAATTCTTACAAAGTTATAAAATAAGAATTTATACTACAAATATAAAATTAAACTCAGTGTTTTTTAAGCCATTAACAATTATTCTCCAACAAATTTTTCATCTTATCACAACACTTCAAATAAATATCTTCAATGAAACCTAAAAATTTTACCAGTGTATTTATTCCCGTATATTTTATATTAATATTTTTAAACAAACTCCATATAATGTAGTTCTATCATATTTATGTCGCATTAATAATATTTTTTTGTTTACTATAATGTTATCGGACACGAAGATCGGTGAAAAATTTAAAAGTATTTTTTCAAATAATCAATATGTAAATTATACACAAATCGAATGATCTGATATTTACATAATATATACAAAAAATCCATTACTTTCCATTGACACTTGCTAGAAGTTGATTAAAATTGCTAATTACATCCAACAATGTGAAAATTCCATACCCAATTGAAATTCGGT
The DNA here is from genome assembly GCA_028571205.2 of Hydropsyche betteni. Taxonomy (NCBI): domain Eukaryota; kingdom Metazoa; phylum Arthropoda; class Insecta; order Trichoptera; family Hydropsychidae; genus Hydropsyche; species Hydropsyche betteni. The sequence goes on along the minus strand of JAOXNN020000031.1, from coordinate 1,745,280 downwards.
TTTACACTCAAAACCGTTCACTTCCTGTGTAAAGTGCAAAGGTCATACAGTTACAAGCCCTGTTATAATATTCAATGATCGATTACCATTCAATATATTCCCTAAAACTTTAATATTCCCGAGGTTTAATATTAATCTGAAACATTAATTTCGGAACCGGACTGAAATCCACTGCATTTGATTATAGCTACATTAAACACTTTCTTACAAAAAAAAAACAATTCGACTTGCATTATGTCTTAGCGGTGTAAGTGGCGTTTTATAATTTAATGGTCGTTTCTGGAAGCGGATCTTGAAAGTGGTCTTTGTGTTGCACCCTGAATTTCCCTTGAATGGATAGCAATTACCTCGGACTTCTTTCTTCGGGATCTTAAAATTATATTACCACTCGAGATAACGATACGGCTAAAAAAAATGGCGATCTCACAATGGACTCGACATTCGTTCGTAGAAGCTTTCAGTTAACGGAACGAAACGTCATTAAAAATGGTTAAAATTAAATCACGTTCACGATCGAGCTTTAGTGTTACTTTCGCACAACTCTAACGAACAGAATATTCTTTGTGAATTGAAAATAATTTAATGCGACCAGCAAAATTTAAGTCGGTTAACTTTATCGCCACTGTATTTCCTTTTAGTCAAAATTTAAAAATACGCTTCTTTGTCTGAAATTACTGATTCATAATAACGCTTTCGAAATACACGTCTAAACGACTAACATTTCCTGTATCAAATTTATTTTTACAAAGAATGGCGCCCAAACCACAATATGACGAAAATATGCCATCCTACAAATCTGGACACAGGTTGTCCCATCCCTTGCCGGGAGAAGAAATCGTCATCAGTGGAATGTCGGGAAGTTTTCCCGATTCCGACAATGTCATGGCGTTCAGAGAAAATCTATTCAATAAGGTAAACATTCCGTCACACGCCTCCATTTCGTATCAGCCAATGTTTCGATAGGAAAAAAATATAAATTGTCAAATGCTTCGTTCAGGTGGATCTCGTCTCCGACGACGATCGTCGTTGGAAACTGGCCCATCCCGAAATTCCTCAGCGTACAGGAAAAATCAATCATGTCAACAAGTTCGACGCTTCGTTCTTCGGGGTCCATTTCAAGCAGGCTCACACCATGGACCCCATGTGCAGGATATTGCTGGAGAAGGCTTACGAAGCCGTAGTCGACGCAGGTATTTAAAATTATCATTTTGTCGAGTGAAACTATAAAATTTTAACGATCAAATCTGTTTGCGTATTCAAGGTGTCAATCCGAAAATGTTGAGAGGTTCTAAAACAGGTGTATTCATCGGATCTTGTTTCTCTGAATCTGAAAAGACATGGTTCTACGAAAAAATGCAGGTCAATGGATTCGGTATCACTGGGTGAGTTTTCATATTCATTATCTCAAAAAATACCTATCAAATTAATCAACCTTCATGATGACAATATTAATTCGCAGATGTTCCCGAGCTATGTTGGCTAATCGAATCTCTTATTGGCTTGGATGCACTGGACCATCATACAGCATCGACAGTGCTTGTTCCAGCTCATTATTTGCAGTCGAACATGCATTCAGAGCCATCAGAGATGGTCATTGCGATTCGGCCCTCGTCGGAGGAGCCAATCTCTGCCTCCATCCATACGTGTCCCTCCAATTTTCCAGGTGAGTTAACTTTTAATAAACCATCGAATCCGATATCCAATCATCTCCAACATTGGCATATTGTAGATTGGGTGTACTGTCGCCTGAAGGTCGATGCAAAACATTCGACAAAGATGCCAACGGCTATGTCAGAGCCGAAGCCATCAATATTATCTTCTTGCAAAAATCCAAGGACGCTAAAAGAGTTTATGCCCAAATTTTGCACGCCAAAACTAACTGCGATGGATACAAGGAACAGGGTATCACTTACCCAGCTGGAAATATTCAAAAGATGCTTTTGAAAGAGTTTTATGAAGAGTGTGACATCCCTCCCATTAAGTTGGAAGCTATTGAAGCTCATGGAACTGGTAAGTTTCATTCAAATTTAATTTTTGAAAACACATACTGCACGTTGAATAAGTTTCTAAAGAATTTTTACTCTACGAAATTTTTCGATTGTGACCTGAATTTATTAAAGCACCGAAGTTCATCGAAAAATATTTATTATTCATATTACTATTCATAGTATGTACATTTGAATATAATTAAGTTATTTTTTTGTATGTGACTTAATCAACCAACGATAATCAGTTCAAATATCGATTGTGTCGCACTCGTAAATTCCATTCTTTCCCCCTGTAACCTTTCAGCCATTGAAAAACGAAAAATTTATATTCAAATGTCAACATTAAACTCATTTTCATAATTGATTGTCTTGAACTTTGAAATTATGTAAGAAGTCATATTCAAATTACACTATTTTACGTTACATTCATTGTTTTGGGGCAATATGAAACTTTTTGTTACCAAATTCGATTATTACGAATTTTAATTTATTATCCAATAATTATATAAATATTAACAATTCAATTAGTAAGTCAAACGATATATGGCACGGCCAGTAAATGAATCCAATAATCGAAGATTTATCGAGGGATTATTTCAGTTTGTTTTTTTTTTTCAAATTATTATACAAATTTTCTTATTTTAAATCTTAATTATATCTAATTCTAAATTACTACCATTTCAAGTTTATCATACGCAAATTCTCCGACCGCGACGATTGAACACGACTCACAATTAACGCGTAGCACAAACTGCTGAAATTTAATATCACCTTCGGTCCAATTGTGTTTTATGAACGTTTCATTGCATTTCCCGGAAACGAGAGCGGCCGTTTAATTGCGACGAAAGTCTTTCGCTTGTCGCTATAATTGCGTACACATTGAACACTAGGTGCACGTTTAGTGATTCAATTATTCCGTTTAAACGGGCCTCCGGCAAATATACGCGATCCGGTGTCACGTTTATACTCGTCGCTTCTAGTTATGTTAATTGTGTTCGTCTGAATTAGATGTCGACTGAAATTTCAGTTTCGGAAGTTGCGAGGTGTACATGTGCAGTTTCGCACGGTTGTGAATGTGTGTTTTGCGTTTCAGGCACGAGGGTCGGTGATCCTGAAGAGTTGACTGCTATCGATGAAATTTTCTGCAAGGATAGGAAGAATCCTTTATTGTTATGCGGTGTCAAGTCTAATATGGGTCATTCTGAGGCGGCTTCTGGTATTTGCTCTGTTATCAAGGTGATTATCGATAGTATTATAGTTATATGAGTTACATGGTCCCCACTAGGGGGATTCAGCAGGGATGAAAAAGTCCAACATCGATTAATTTTATAAATAAATAATTGGGAAATGGAAAAATTGGTCTGCCTATCAAAAAGGTTGTGCATAAATGTACTAGGCTGACTTTGGAAGGCTTTTATTAACTCGGGAAAATCGGCCTTACGCTTATCTTAAAGAGAGATGTAATTTTTTTAGGATCCAATAAATTTTCTAACCCTAGACCCGGTTTCAAGGTGAAAAAGCTATGATGAAAAAATTTAAAAAAAAGTCAAAATCCCAATAATATAAAAATTAATAACACGTGCAAATATCCTAGATTGTTTCACGTGGTTTTGAACTAAATTAATAAAACAACGTCATTTTTTTCCCCTCAATTTTGTGTCATATCCGACATCGAGCTTAAAAGATCGTTATGACACTTAACAAATTCATAATTCTAATTAGGTTAAAAACATTTTTTTTTCATAAAAATATACAAAAACATTTTCACATAAAAACCTAATCATAAATTCATAACATTTATAAACCAAATCAAAGAAAATCACTATATTTCAAACTAATTCAAACATTTGACGAAGCTTACTATCAAAAATTGATCCTACCATAGAAATTCCCACAAAATTAACAAACCGATACATCCAAAAACGTAACGCCCTTGATATTCCACACGTGACATTCACGGGAATTTCGCAATTGATCGATTCATCGTCATTGACGGAACCCATACACCGTTCAAATATTCAGCGGAGCGTCCTTGCGCAAATTGTATGCGCCCAGGCGTCCGTGTAACGTTTCGCGCAACAAAGCATGACAGAAACGTTTCCCTTATTTGTGGTTATTTGCGGGCGTCCTTTGAGAGAGGATCCGCATGAAAATAAGGCAGGATGTCCAATCAAACAATGCAGCATCAGCGATAAACACGACCGACCGGTCTGCAACATTTGCAAATTGTAACATTGTTGTGTATTCGCGCGAGTCAAATGTACAACTTTGTAAATTGGACGTGTTTCAGGTTTGCTTTGCTTTCGATACTGGATACATACCTCCAAATCTGCATTATGAGAATCCTAGGGAGGATATTCCAGCTTTGGCCGAGGGAAGGATGGCTGTTATTTCTGAAAAAACTAAGTTCAATCGTGGTTTGTTTGGTATCAACAGTTTCGGATTCGGTGGAGCCAATGCGCATATTTTACTTAAAAATTTCGCTAAAGAAAAGGTATTTTTTTAATATTTCAATATTTAAATCATATTAATATATATATTCAATAGGAATTTTTTCATGGACAAGGTTAACGGAGGTGCCCCCAAAGACGATCTGCCTAGGTTGATATGTGTCTCCGGTAGAGTAGAACCTGCTGTCTCCAAAATCCTCGATGACATTGAATCGCGTCCTGTAGACGCTGAATACGTAAGACTCCTTCAAGGAGTATTCGGAGACGATATTTCAGGACACGTCTACAGGGGATACACGATATTGAGTGAGTCTTGGATCGCAAATTTTCGCCGGGAAAAAATCTTTCAGTATTCATCCGGGTCGGTCTCGTCCGTTTGATATGTAAAAGATGCGGGATCCGATTTTGAATTTTATGAAAGCTCGTCGAGTTTGCTTGGATTTATTATTTGTCGGTCGTTTAAAAACAAAAATAGATCGACGCTGGATGAAAGTAAATTTGGGGGGATTAACGAAATTCGGTTCTGGCGAGTCAAAGTTAATTATCGGCGCCATTTGGAAAGTTGAGAGCCAAAGTCGATACATTAATTAAGCTAAAATTTGGATACGGGATCAGAACAAAAAGGGTAAACTAAGTTCGCCGGTCACGTCGAAACAAGATGGGTGACCGCCGAGCAAGAAAACGGTCACTAAAACTAAATTTCGAGATGCCTAGAATTTAAAGCTAACGTACTATAAAATTTTATCTTAAATTTTGTTGTTTTTTTAAACATTTATCTTGTACTTATTTTAAATTAAATCATCTGGATATATTTATAGATGTAAAATTTAATATCAATTCATTTTTTAGGAACAAAAGGAGACATTTTGAGAGTTTCACGTGACTGTCAATATTTCCCTGGAACAAAACGTCCCATATGGTTCGTGTTCAGCGGAATGGGCTCTCAATGGCCTGGCATGGGAACAGCGCTCATGAAAATTCCAATTTTCGCAGCCGCCATTGAAAGGTTTTTTAATCAAATTTGTAATATTTTTCAAACAAACTACAATATATTATTTAAATTTGATTTAACCCAGATGTCATCGAGCTTTGCATCCTAAGGGTATTGATATTGTCAACATTATCACGAATCCCGATCCAAAAATGTTTGATAACATTTTGCATTCCTTTGTGGGTATCGCTGCCGTTCAAATTGGATTGTGCGATATTTTGAAAGAAATCGGAATTGTTCCCGATCACATCATCGGTAATGAAATTTACGAAAACTTTGAATTGAGTAATATGAATATTAAAATATGTATTTTTCATCAGGTCACAGTGTAGGAGAGCTTGGATGTGCTTACGCCGATGGATGCTTCACAGCCGAAGAAATGATCCTCTCAGCTTACTCTAGAGGTCTTGCTAGCATTGAAACTCCATTCATTAAGGGATCAATGGCTGCTGTCGGCATTGGATACGAAGAAGTAAGCACAATCCTCTTACACAAATCTGCTATTATTTCGAACTACCTATAAATAGTCTATATTATATTACAGATCAAATCGATGTGTCCTCCCGACATCGAAGTCGCCTGTCATAATGGGCCAGACTCTTGCACGATTTCTGGTCCAGCAGGTACTATGAAAGTATTCGTCGCCGACCTTCAAACTAAAGACATTTTCGCAAAAGAAGTCCCTTGCTCCAACATCGCATACCATTCCAGATACATCGCCGAAGCCGGTAAGCTTATACTAATAAAAATTATACAACGTTTTTATACTCGATTCGAGTTATTTCAAATACGAATAGACTAGCAACTTTCTCTGAAGTGCGAGTCCTTGAATGTTAATACGGCCAAAATTCTAATACAATTAGTGAGCGGCGTCGCTTCCCTCTGAAAGCTCTACAGACTTGTGCATTATCAGCTGAAATTTTCACTCCATAAACCTATACGTACGTATACCCGATATCTGACTCCTTTAGATTGTAACATAAATACACGACGACGCGTATCAGGAATTATTGAACTGAATAACAGCGTTCATTCGGTGTACATAGTTGCTTCACTCGCAACTTTAATAAATTAAAATTAAATTATTCAATCATTCCTAAAATGAGTTCGGAACTATCTTGCACAAACTCCGAAAACAATCTAGAGCGAACAAGATACATTTTCCTTCTTAGATTGGAAGCGTTGCCCACAATTTATATCGCACGTCTCGCCAGACAAAATAAAGACTTTTATCATTAATTTGGGGCTGCTGACGTTAAAGCTGACCCGAGCTGTTGAAACAGTCGACCTTGCGCATTTATTACTTAACAATATTTTGGAGTGAAATTTTTCAAGAAGTGCTCTATTTTGGGTTGTAATTATTTTCAGGTCCCACTCTGCTGAAGTACCTTCGCCGAGTCATTTCTACGCCTCGCAAACGAAGCTCCAAGTGGGTCTCGACGTCAGTGCCACAACACTTATGGAACGAGGAAAGTGCTCAATATTCATCCGCCGAATATCATACGAACAATCTGCTTGTGAGTTTTATTTAAAATCCTGAATAAACGTTGAAAAGACAGATACAATATAATTCGTATTAAATTTCAGAGTCCTGTGCTATTCGAAGAAACTTCGAAGTTGATTCATGGAAATGCTATTACTATCGAAATCGCACCTCATGGATTGCTCCAAGCTATATTGAGAAGATCACTCAAAAGCGATTGCACCAATATTTCTTTAACAAAACGTGGTCATCTTAATAACACCGAATTTCTTTTGACTGCCATCGGGAAGTATGTAACATCTCGTATTTTTAATTAAATCTGAATTGTTCGGATATTTATTTTCATTTAATGTTAGATTGTACGAAGTGGGACTTACACCACAAATGGCTAATCTATATCCGCAAGTCGAATTGCCCGTCTCTTCCGGTACTCCTATGATTTCTCATTTGATAGAATGGGAGCACAGTGAAGATTGGTAAGGAATATTTTATTGTTCATATAAATAATTTAATTTTGTGCTGCAGTACGTGCGATAATGGAAAATGCATTATGAAGTGATATCATAATTCACTTACGCGATTCCAATTAAGGCAATTCCGCAAGAATCTCGAATTCATAACTGAATCCTGAAATAATTACGTTTATTTGATTTTGTAGGTACGTGACTTCGTACAAAGCACAGGAAAAGATGAAATCTGGCGAGAGAAACGTCAGAATGTCTATTGTTGATGAAGATATGGAATATATGGCCGGCCACGTAGTCGATGGTATGTTGACAATCATTAAACAATATATGTACCATAATAAATTGACTAGACTTTTTAATTATTTATAAAATTTACAGGCCGTAACTTATATCCAGCTACTGGATATATGGTGCTAGTTTGGGAAACTTTAGGTATGATGATGGGTGAATTATACAACGAAGTTTCTGTTGTATTTGAAAATATTCGTTTTATCCGTGCTACCAACATTCCAAAAGAAGGAAATCTTGATTTTACAATTATGATCCAAAAGGGCACCGGAAATTTCGAGGTTTTTCTCATAAAATAAATTATATATTTTTCGTTACATTATCTTTAAAAATAAATTGAATTTTCGATAAAAGGTCATTGAAAGTGGTGCAGCCATTGTAACTGGTAGAATTTATGCAAAGAAAGATGTAGCCCAAGATTTTAGACCACTTTTAGAACCTAAAGAAGAAACTGGACCATACATAAGAAACTTGAATGCCAAAGACTTTTACAAAGAAATGAGACTAAGAGGGTATAATTACAGGTAATTTTACTAATGATATTATTCTTGCTATATGTATGTTATTATACTTGATAAAAATTGAATCAGGATAAATTATCTTATTTCATTATTTGAATTACAGCGGTCTCTTCAGAGGAATGCATTCGTGTAATGCAAGTGGAACTCGTGGAATGGCATGTTGGGTAAACAATTGGGTGACATTCTTAGACGCGATGTTGCAAATTAAAATTATGACGATTGATTCGAGAGGTCTTTTTGTTCCAACAAGAATCGAAAAATTGAGTATTGACTCGACCAAACATCATGCGATTTTATATTCTATCCCCGATGATGATGTTAAGTATCTTCCAATCACAGTACATAATGAAATAGAAATTATCAGGTATATTTTTTTATATAAACTGATTTTTTTTTAATACATTATAATATAATAACTCAATGTTTCAAGATGCGGAGGAGTTGAAATTCGTGGACTTTCAGCGTCACCTATCACCAGGAGAAATCCATTGGGAATACCTGTATTAGAAAAATATCAATTCGTTCCTAACTTCCCTAAAGAAAATATGGCGGTAAGCATTTTTAACAACCTCACATAAATTGAAATTATTTAACAATAAACGATTTATTTTAATATTTCAGGTGAATGATATCATACGTACCAACGTTCGAATTGCTTTGGATAATGTACAAGGAAACAAAGTCAAATCTATCGAATTAATTGATGAAGCTACACAACAAGGAATTGAACCTTTAATACCTTATATCAGAGATGCATTCGGAGACTGCCCGATTGTTCGATCTGAATTAATAGTCGTTTCAGATGAAAATATCGACCTCGGTCCTAATATTACAGTAGATAGCAGAAAATTGACTGGTGAAACCAACACCCTGATATTTATTGGTTCCAAACTTTTATCGAGAGCTTCAGTAATTGATTTGTTTATAAATTAACTAGTTTAATAATTAATTTTATATTTATATATAATCGTATCAATTTTATTTAGGTCTTACAACAAGCCTTTGATACTTTGAAGGACAAAGCATTTGTAATTTCAAGAGAAAGCCTTTCTTTCAATCCTAATGATCATTATGAAAACATCGATATTATCACCGGAATGAAAACTGGCAAAGAAACATTAGTATTTTTAAGGAAAAAGGTAGATGCCAAGCCTGCAAAATTCATTTATGTAAAGAATTCAGACGAAGAATTCCAATGGCTCGAAGAGGTTTGAATAAAAAAGAAGTTTATAAAATAATATGGGAAAATTTATAGTATTGTTATATATTTATTCATCTTCACTTCAGACCAAAGCATTAATGAAGGAAAACTTCAAATTAGTACTAGTAGCTGAAAATGAAAAATTCAATGGTATATTAGGTTTGGTCAATTGCCTCAGACGAGAACCAGGTGGAGAAGTTGCAAACTGTATCGCTATTATGGATATGAAAGCTCCCCGTTTCGATCCAGATTTACCATTATATGAAGATCAAATCGACAAAGAACTGTGTATTAACGTTTTTAAAAATGTACGTTACATATAAATTCATTGAAATTTTCGCATGGTATCAATCCATAACAACATAATTTTTTATTCAGGGACAATGGGGCACATATGCACATTTGCCTCTCGAAGATTTGAAAACATTCCCTGCCGAACATGCATACGTAAATGTACTCACAAGAGGAGATCTCTCTAGTAACAAATGGATAGAAGGTGGTATCGAAATCGAAAAAGAAAAACAATTGATACATGTAAATATTAACTATTTTGACGCAATACATATATTTTTGATAAAATTGCATTTCATTAATATAAAACGACATGTTACCAGGTATATTATTCTGCATTGAATTTCCGCGACGTTATGACAGCGACGGGTCGCATATCAGTTGAAACTGTAGCCAGAGGACGTATTAACCAAGAATGTGTACAAGGATTCGAATTTTCCGGAAAAACGAAAGGGTAACGAAAATTATCATATCAAATAATTTAATATCGCGGACGATTTAATCAAATTTATATTTAAAAAAAACAGCGGTGCTCGAATCATGGGAATGTGTGCGAACAGATCAATGTCCAACATGGTGAAACCTTTGCCTTTCTTAACATGGCCTGTTCCTGAGGGTTGGTCGTTGCAGGATGCAGCTACCGTACCGGTAGTTTATGGAACTGCCATTTTCGGTTTGGTGAGTTTCACGTCTAGAAAAAAATGTTTTCATATCAATTTTGAAATGGCTAATTTGTTCCTGAAAATTTCCATCAGCTTTTAGTTGCTAAAATGAAGCGTGGGGAATCCGTATTGATTCATGCTGGATCTGGAGGAGTTGGACAAGCAGCCATTAATATATGCTTGCATTACGATTGCAAAATTTTCACCACTGTTGGAACACCAGAAAAGAGGGCTTACATGAAAAAAATGTTCCCTCAAATCCCTGGTGAGTGTTTTTAATACAGTTTATGTGTGTTTCAATAAAAAAGTCTATCCATTTCATACATTTAAATAAAAACGTATGTTTATTTGCACAGACGAACATATTGGCTGCTCTCGAGATACATCATTTGAAGAAATGGTTATGCAGCACACTAATGGAGAAGGAGTCAATATTATTTTGAATTCGTTAGCCGATGATAAATTGCAGGTTATTAAAAATCTCTATTGAAATATTGAAGATGGCCGAAAATGATTTATTTATACATTATATATTTATTAACAAGTTTTATCTCCTTCAGGCGTCTATTCGATGCTTATCAAGAAAAGCTCGCTTTGTTGAAATTGGAAAATTCGATGTTGTCAATAATACTCAAATCGGAATGAGTTTCTTGTTGAAAGAAGCTTCAATGCACGCAATCATGATGGATTTCCTCTTCGATGAACTTTCAGAAGAAAGAAAAGTATGTGCAATTGTAGAATAAAATATTCACATTTCTTTTTGATAAATTAATCCATCTTCAAATAAACCTAAATTTCCAACAGGAGCTCTATAATTTATTATACCAGCATATTGAAAATGGATCAATAAAACCACTCAACAGTGTCGTTTTCAATCCAGATGAAATCGAGAAGTCTTTCAGATATATGGCTGCAGGAAAGCATGTAGGAAAAGTACTGATTAAAATTAGGGATGAAGAAGCTGACATAAACGCAAAACCTGTACCTATAAAAATTAATGCTATACCAAGGTGAACTTGATAAAAAAATAACCACCTCTTTTTCAAATGTTGAATGCTCGATGGAAAATATATATAATTAATGTTTATATGCAGGTATGTTTGTCACGCTGATAATGTTTATGTTGTCATTGGTGGTCTTGGAGGTTTTGGTTTAGAATTGATAGACTGGCTCATACTTCGTGGTGCAAGAAAAATTGTTATTAATTCCAGACGAGGAATTTCAAATGGATATCAGTCAATGAGAATAAGGTATGTCTTCTTTTTTATTTATTCCTAAAAACAATTTAAGTATAAAATCATTTAACTGTCAATATTTTGTTTGGTATTTCAGAGCATGGAAAAGTTACGAGTCAAATATTGTAATTAATACTGACAATGTTACAACACAAGAAGGATGTATAAATTTATTGAAAACTGCAAATTCATTAGGAACCGTTACAGCTATATTCAATTTGGCAGTTATTTTGAAAGATGCCATTTTGGAAAATCAAACTAAAGAATCTTACAAAGAATCATTTGCACCAAAAGCATACGCTACTAAATTCTTAGACATAGAATCTAGAAAATTGTGCCCTAACTTAAAGTAAAATATTTTTAAATATTACAAAATCATCAAAACTTTTAATAAATAATCAAATAATAATTTTTCTTGCTTCAGAGATTTTGTAATATTTTCAAGTGTATCTTGTGGTAGAGGTCACGCAGGTCAAACTAACTATGGAATGGCTAATTCAATCATGGAAAGAATCTGTGAAGAAAGGCAAGAATTAGGATTACCTGCTTTGGCTATACAGTGGGGTGCTGTCGGAGATGTAAAATAAATAAATCACTTTAACAAAATCATTAATAATAATTAATTTTGTTATTTACTTTATATTGTTGTTATATAGGTTGGATTGTTAGCAGATCCTATGGATGAAACCATGGAAATGGTAATTGGTGGTACTTTACAACAAAAGATTACAAGTTGCTTAACTACATTAGATCAATTCATAAAGTATAGAAATTATCCAATCCTAAGTACAATGGTAGTCGCAGAAAAAAAAATTGGCGACTCCGGTTGTGGAAATATTGTCGATACTGTATCATCACTTATGGGTTAATAAACCATAATTTTATATTAATTATATTATCAGTACATTTGATAAAATTATAACATACATATATTTTTCAGGACTTAAGGATTTGAAGACTATTTCAATGCAAGCTACGTTAGCAGAATTAGGAATGGACTCCATGATGGCTGTTGAAATTAAACAAAGTCTCGAAAGAGAATTCGAAATATTTTTAACAGCTCAAGATATAAGAACTTTGACATTTGCAAAGTAAGTGAATTAATAAATATATTTTACTAAATAATCACCTATATATTTCGTCTCGCTTGCGAAACGAGCGATCAAGCTTCCGCGTCAACGCCCGCTTGAGTCCATATCTTTTTTTTTAATATATAGTATAAAATTATTAAAAATTATTCTAATATGGTCTTTATGCATATATACTTAACGTCTATAATATCATGCTTAAAATTAATCAATTAATTAATTCTCATAATCACGGAAGCTGTCTCTAATAAATAATTAAATAACTAATTTTAAAAAGCGCAATAATTACGTAATAGTATGGTTATTACTTTTCATGATGTCTGTATGACATCGATAAAAATATTTCGAGTTACACATAATAGATTTCGTTAGTAAATAATTAAATAATATAATCGTTCGTTTGCATAGATATATTTAATTTTTATTTTATTACGTAATAAGTATGGTTTTCAATTCACAGCCGATGTTATTAACATCGGGCCTATATACTAGTATTATATATAATATTGGCGGATAATACTCGGCGCTGATCGGGACTTAAATTTTAAATCCAATTATTTTTTTAATATAAATTCATTCAAGCAAAGGCTTAAATCAGGCCACGTATTGTCACAATTTTTGAACGTGCCACAATTTTTTTTATAAAGGAGGGAACATTTTTTTGCGGACCGTCCCGTTTTGGGTTCTGGGAAATATGGTCACCCTAATTTAATGATACAAAAACCTTTTCGACAAAAAAATACGTATACATGCCAATTTTTATGGTAATCGGTCAAACGGTGTTGGAGTGAAACGCCGTCAAACAAATATACAAACAAATACACAAACATTCAATTTTTATATTGTATTATATATAGACGTTTGTAGCCAAGTTTTTAACTACAAATACTGGATGGTCCAAATATAATGTATACGCACTTAGAAAGTTTATAACTTTTACAATTTTTTAATAAAATTAACTTGAAATCAAGTTGCATATCAGACTTAAGTTTCAAATTTAAAAAAAAGGGACAAACGTGTTAGTACAGGAAATTCGTCAAATAATAAAAAATCAAAATATAGTAATAACGAAATCTCTAAACTAAAAAATGCCCTATTTAACGATAGCGATGATCAATTAAATCTTAAATTCCATCAATCAGTAAAGGATATATAAATGTGTCCCAAAATTCACGTCCGAAGCAATTTTAATAGAAATCATAGGTTTATAATTAAAATTGTAATTTTTTTATTGATTCATACTGTAACCGTATAAAGTTACGTATGGATTAGCATATTGATAAGAATTAAATTTTCTGAACCCCAAATAATAAAATTTATCAATCAATCAAGCCACCAAAATGAAAACGAGCTTCATCACCGAAGATGATTTTGTTCGAAAAGTCAGCATCCACTTGTTGTTCCATAATCCATTCAAAGTTGTCATTCTTTCACGTAGCGCTCCATTTTTAATAACTCTGAATTATCAGCTACCACATTGTCTTTTTTTCGTTGTTTGCGCACAAATGGCGCGAAATTCAAATCTTGCATGAATTCTTTACACAAAAACAAATACTCAAATACAACAAACGTACACAAAAAAAACAAAAATCAATAATCGCAGCGGGATTATTACGCGAAATCGCGTAATTGAATCGCCCAATTATGATTCGCTCGCGCGGCGACAAGCGTCGACGGCAAGAACAAACGCCGACTCGCGCTTACTTCGTTTACGCATAAAAAACCCCTTTTATGATAATGTAATTTATTTTCGCTCGCCGAGCGCACAATTTTCTTAAAAATATACATTTACATTTTATTGCCGAGCGGAAGATATGGACTTTGAAGACGTCTGAGTGCTCTCTTGCCCGCCCCGTCCCTTGCTCGCTCACTCTCTGACTTTATATACGCGCTTTATATTGTGCCTTGGATGTGTGTGTGTGTGCGAATGTTCGTCTCGAACCACCCACCCTCTTATAAGGGTGGCCGACTTGAAATATCTTTTCGTTTTGATAAAATATTTAAGTTCGAGCCGGCGCCCGTTGTCGCGGCCACTCTGTGCTCCAATCCGAGCTTTGTGTTTGGTTATGTGTGTATATGAGAGAAAACATGTGTGTGTGTTAAAATGCAAAAGTGCAGCATGAGGATTACAAAGTCGGAACATTCTGGAGTTGAGTTGTTTTCAGGATTTAATATTGTTTCCGCTATGTGTTTAATAGCGCTTATTGCGTTCAGCAATATGGGTTTGTAATTTGGAGTTTTGAGTTTTGAAAGCAATCAAACGGTCGCGTAGCATCGGAATCGGTAGATATCGAACGAGTTTCGTTTCATTTAAATTAAGTTTGGCCGATCTACTTAGCGGGTTCGCTAGTTTATTTTCGCAAATACGATTTTTCGTGTTTTACAGTCGGATGTTTGGCGTCAAGAGAGGCGTAATTCCAAATTATGCAAAACCAACTTTGCCGAACATAATATGTTGGAAAAACACACGAAAGTTCGATGTGGAAGTCACAAAAGTGGTGAATTTTACACTTCTCTTCTTAAAAGTTGTACGAGCTGCACTACGGAGCCGCATTATTGCATAAATTCTTTGTCGGCGGTGTACAATCTACGAAACGAAACTTTTCCCTAGTTCCACGTTCAATTTGAATATTAAATATGTCAATCCTTACAATACTTTTAAATACAAATTTTCAATCAAAAATGCACAAATTCGACTAAACTAAACAAACACACGCGCACATCCCCATTTTCACGCAACGAATCAATATCAATTCCGAAACGACGATAGACAATTACGTTTATCGTCACACGATCGATATTTGTCCAAAAGCGAATTTATTCACGTATTAAAAGTAAATTTAAGCGCGCATCGTATAAATAAATAATCCTCAGGTCAGGTTAGTTGTATGGGGCGCGCAAACACCGCGTAAACACGCGCTCCCGATTTTAAGGAGGAACACGAAACTCAAACCAAAAATGCTTAAAACGAACGTAAATATACGCGTGCACACACGTGCGCCGGGTTAAAAATGAAGGGCGAATATGTAAGGGCACGCAAAGGTATATAAGGGTAATGTAAGCAAGTGAGTTACACGGCCCAAGCATTACGCGCCGCGAATATGCAAATTTATTCAGGGGATAATTAACAAGCAATTTGCCAGCATTCCGGCGACCTCGTACTCACCTGGTGGAAAAGCATCTCTTGACCGTTGCTGATGACTAACTAGTTTATGGGGATGGACCTGCTCTGAAGATCGTGACCGCTTTGTAGATGAGGGCTGTTTCGATATGGGATTTCGAGGAACGATGGTTCTTGGGATCGGTTTCGTTTGAGGTCGGAAATGGGTGCATAGGACGAATGATGTGTGGTTTATGCACTGTGTAGAGTGGGATGGAAATTGTTGATTATATTATGGAAAATGGATTACATATGGAAATGTATATTAAAAAATCTCATATTTTTTCGTCCAAAGAAAAATAAACCCTTTCATTGTTTTTTCACTTTAACACGGTATATAAAAAAGTATTATTATGCCATAATGATAAGATTCGGTGCAGGCCAGTATACTGTAATAATTATATTTATTATAGTTATCAAATAAAATTTTTCGATGATTTTATTTAGCGAAAATTTTTCACATTGTATATTTTTTATGAAGTACATTTGGATGGAAGTTCTATCTAAATATACTGATGAAATCTATCTCTAATTTTTATATGGTCGCCATATTTTTTTATACAATAGTTTCTGAAACGTATCCCCCGTGTGAAAAAAAGATTAGGCATATTCGTAATATTTTCCCGATTGAATACAGTAACAATTTAAAAGTGAAAATAGTTTTTAGTAAAAAATAAGTAATATATATATTTTCACAATACGACTATTTGATATTTTAGTTTCAATTTAATAAAATGGATGTTCTATATTGATTATCAATTAAATTGTATTCTGCAAAGTTAATTTTCGATACATGAATGAATGTTTTTGTTTGAATGTAACTAAACACTATTGAAATTACATAGAAAATGAATACAATTATATATATAGTAGACGTGTATATGTGTAGTTATGTGATAGATGTGCTTTGAATGTGATTGTGGAATAGTACGTAGTTAAAGTTTCGTGAATATTATAGGACGAGGGTTGTGAAAGAAAAGGTGTGTACGGGACGTGATTTGATTATGGAATCAAAAGAGCATTTCAAATGGATGTGAGATAAATGCGCTTTTCTATTCAAGATAGATTTGAAAACGTATCGATCTTGCAGAAAAACTTCTGTTTTATTTGAATATGATAAAATAAAGTCATTTATGCAGATCGATTAAGTTCATTTAATCGAAAAAAATTCGAACTTAACAAATTCGAAAATTTTCACTGTGAAAAATTAAGTGCTGAACACGAAATTTAATTTACATCTCAAATTTTGTCCCCCATAAACCATCGTCGTACAATCAGAAAATTCATCATTTTTTCACCCGAGCATACGTAAAATTCAATTCTCGCTTATAATACATACAATACGCGGAGTAAATAAACGCGAATCGCACGCGGAAATTCCGCGCAAATTTCATTCGAACTTTTGCACAATTTTTGATTGGATTTTCGGTTCCGCGAACGGCATCAAAGATCAGAGGGATGACTCGCGCAGTAAAAAAAGTTGTGCATAACGTTTTTCCTTTTAAATTTTCGAGATTTTCCTCCTCTTGCTGAAAACCGGGACTGAATCTTCAATTTGCAAAGTCACTCAAATGAGTAGAAGCCATCGAGAGCTTAATAAAGCGATTTGGTCGTGCCCTTGCAATTATACATTTTTGCAAACGTTCGACAATGATATAGTTTTTTCCTAAGAAAATTTAATTATTATAATTTCATCATATTTATCAAACAATATATTAATTAAATTACTTTTTCAATAATTATTTAATTACATACGTTTGGAAATCTTCTATAATCATTTTTGTATAAATTATAATTTCAATAAATAAAGAAAATATTGAAGGGTTTCAATTTTTTTCTTTATTTTGTTCTATACGATAAAACATATATTTTGTTAGTATTTTCCGACGTCTTGTCTGCTATCCCTTAGTTAAGTGGTTAATGTGGTTTCGAAAAGTTTTTTGAGGTTCCACCTCCCCGTCGATTTCCTTTTGCGTTTTGTATGCACGTGTTTGTTCAAGATTTCGAATATACACGCGTATAACTTTGTATAAACGAAAGTTCGAGAAAAAAAACTTTTTATTCGAACATGTACCGTATGCATGGACGAGCCGAAAGGTAAACAGAAACATCGAACTTCGTTTTTATGATCGGAATTTATTTTTTGTTTGGGCGACTTTATTTCATCGAACGACACCGATACGTACTCTAGAATATGATCATGTTACGCTTTTTTTTTCAACAGCCCTCAAATTCCGCCACATACCGAAACCTCCGAAAGAACGTAAACGAATCGGACTCGAAACGACTCCAGAGGTCGGGTCACCTAAGGACACGAAATTATCATCAATCTGGGGTAGTTAACCGTTTCAGTGCCGTATTCCGATTTCACGGTGGACCTAACAAGTTAATTAATGAAGGGTCACCGTTGTATCTATATGTGGCCATCACCGATCGTTGCACACACTCGATCGCAAGATGCGATTTGCAATCGACCGATTTACAATAGTAATTCGTCCGGGTATATATAGCGCATATATTCATGGAATTTCGATATGGGAATTGAGAAAATTGGAAGTATAAAGGATATGAAGTGTCCCGAAAAAACGTATACATACTTTGAATGATTATAACTTTGATATTTATTGGTTGATAATAAAAATTTAAATTAAAGAAAAAAGATGTAAAATTTGTATAGACGCTACAATTTTTAAAATTTATTAGCGTTTTGGATCAGAAATTTTTTAGAAAGTGGAACGATGAAAATTTAAATAGTTCAAAATTCGGGAATATTTTCTTTTAGTTTTTACTTTAAAATCGCTATTATAGGACTATTAATATTGTTTTCGGTCAATATTTATTAAAAAACCTATTATTAACAGTAGATTTAGAGAATCTTGGAATTTTATATAACACCTTTAATCTAGGTTCAAATTTTAATCATAAAATAAATAAGAATCAATATTTCTAACTTAATAGAAATAGAAAGGTTTTCTCTTTTGTCTATAGTAAAAAAATAATTATTATAGTCCAATATGTGTACTTATATGTTATTGAATGCTCAATTATAGAATTTTTACTTCACAAACTGTTCACTGAATAAATGTATATGAATTTGCGCGTTGGTCTTGGAGCACTGCTTTTTTTCCTTGATTTGTAGAATTTTAAAGTCTTTTGATACGTTGTTTAAAGACTATCTCAAAAACAATTATTTATTTTAAAATTATCTTAAATTTGAATAACGATAAGTGTCATATACGTATTTGTTAGAATTAAAAAAAAATTACATTTAAACGAGATTTTCAAAGTTTTAGTATAATTTTATTACGGATTTATTTATTTGAAAATTAGATCAGACTCAAACTTTGATTTCAAGTTAGTTTTGGTAAAGAAATGTTAAAAATTGTAAAAGTTATGAACATTTAAAATTTGTATACATTTTATTGGGGTACCCGTACTTTAAAATGATTTATATTTATAAATTATGTTGCTATGAAAAGGTAATATTTTGAAAAGTAAGGTACATATTTTCGATTAATCTTGATTCCATCAATCGTGAAACTGCATATGATTTCGTTCTGTATTCATATTGCTAGAAATTTCCCATGCGGATGGAGTAACATATAAATATTCCCTGTGCGCTAAAAATTCTTCTCGTGTCAGAAAATACTGTTGCACCAATATTAGAACATATATAATAAGGCAAACGCATGTAGATTTATTTGCAGTGACGATAATTTGTTCAGAAGGTAGCGAGTTGCAGTATTCACCTTCAAGTGACATATAGGTATAACGAATTGCTCCTGAAAATGTTTGAAAAATGTGAAAAATTCAAATATTGGTTTACATGATATGATATATAAAATCGATTTCAATCCAAGGAAAAAAAAACGATTTTCAATACACATGCATCAGCTGAAGCGATTCCCTCCTATT
>JAOXNN020000031.1:1698570-1708822 GCA_028571205.2 Hydropsyche betteni | reverse complement strand
TATATAATGTATAAATTCCCGAATAACTATTCGCAAGTCGGTGTCCCGAAAACGCACCGGGAGGTCCTAAACTTCGCTAATAGTCGACCCGACTGAAAGAAGATGGAACCACTGAAAAAATATGGCTTCAAGCAGACTGAAACGATGTCGCTTTGTGGTCTAAAAATTTTGTAGATGTTGTCGAGTTATGCGGTCGCTGGAATTTTAGATCGTTGCAAGATTCTGGGTTAGTTTTAGTTCGTTGTCCATAGTTCTGTTCTTTCGAGTTAAAACGAGAAGATGTTTTCATCAGTAAAATTCGGAAAAAAACCCGCATACACTCTAAATACAACCGTTTGATTTTTATTAAAAATGGCTTGAAAAATTTTCACCGTGTGAATTTTTAACGAATGACCGTTAAAGCTAACGAAACTTGTCGCGTTTTCCTGAGCGAAGAGTGCTCTCCATATAAATCACCATTATTCAGCGACGGTTGCAATTTCAAACACCATGACTTTTTATTTTCAGATTCTTCTACTCCGCATTTTTTTATATTTCGTTTTGTTTTCTTTTTTTTTATTCAAAAATGCATCCCGTTGCGAGTACTCGCCGAGGTTCATCGTACCAGAATAATTGTCAAGTGGGTGGATGAAAATAAAAAAAGCAATGAATGGAAGAAAACAAAAAGTGAATTCTATCGCAGCAGTATGTAAAAAGTGGAAAATCATGCGATAAGTTTTCTTGTGTATTTATGCGTGAGAAGGTTACGTTATGATGATTTTTTTTTATTAACTTTCTCGTGAAAATACGAAGATGGTTCTGTAAATAGGTTTTCTTAAAACTGAAATATTATACTGAGATAAATTATTGTTATTTTGGATTTCATAAATATTTTTAAAGATATTTAAATATTATAATATTATTAGTTTATTAAAGTAAATTGATTCAACGATTATATAATACTAGTATATAGGCCCGATTTTAATAACATAATAACATCAGTTGTGAATGTAAACTTTGAAGAAATATATTGATAATACAATATAATGTAATTTTTTTAAAATTAAAATAGAAAAAAATAAAATGAAATTTGTTAAGAAACGGAAAACGATAAAATTTGAAAATATTTAATTATTGTAATGTCAAATTCTGTACCCGATTTGAATATTGAATTAAATTAAATAAATTTTATTTTAATTATTTAAATTTATTATTAGCGACATCTTTTGTGCTCTATGAGAATTAATTAATTAATTAATTTTAAGCATGATATTATAGACGTTAAGTGTATACGCATAAAGATCATATTACAATAATTTTATATTACATATTTTAAAAAAAAGATATTGAGTCAAGTGGGCGTTGGCGCCGAGGTTTCGTTGTTCGTTTTGCGAGCGAGGCAAACCGGGTTCGAATCCCTCGTGACTGCGATTTTTTAATTCAAAAAAATGATCGTAACGACGTGCCATTTTAAAGTCGCGAGTGTCATCGAACAGACACACAGACGAACGAACGAACACACACACAGAAATCTGCTATTATATATAGGGTATATTCGGGATACATATCCGCATTCAAAAAATCAGCGTTAGATTTGAAAAAAAACCAAAATTTTTTTATTCAAAAACTAGATTGCAGCTCTACAAAGATAAGTTGAAAAGCGGAACGTCATAAAAAGCTCTCGGGAAAAATGCACTCACACGATACGATACGAATTCGAGCGAAATATTTGACTTCTATTAAAAACCCCCGATTCACGTCAAACCAGCATCAGATCGATTTGAAAAATTAAAAAAAAAATTCACCACCCAAAAAACAAAAACAACCAGGAAAAGTCCCTTTCTCCACTCACGTAGACTTGTATGAGATTTTTATCGTTGTTATGCAAAACACGTAGCGCGTATAAATATGTGAGGGGAGGTGACGTCGCCACGGTTTGTCAAAATAGAAACGCTAAATGCTTCCAGTTTGCTGTTTATTCAGAATAATCGGTCTCATAAATTTCTTTTACGGCCGCGATAAGATCAGAAAAGGTCAGCATTATTACAAACGTCGTATAAATGATAATTTTTACTTTTATTCAAGTTTTATTATGTCGCCGTTTTAGAGGCCAGTTAACGTATCTCGGATGCCCCATCTGCGCAACTAAATGACCCGGTCATATTCTTTATGCGTATTATTCGCTCGCGCGTACGTCAAAAATTGATTAACTCCGCTCGTAAATATCAATGTTTATTCTATTTCGTATCTAGATCGTGCGTGTGTGTGTGTTATATTTCGCTTTTTTTAAATGGGGGAGATTCCGCCACCCGTCCCCGCCCCGTCGACTATTGAGAAACTTTCTAAGGTGGCTTTGCTCAGGCCAACAAAATTTTCATCACGACTTTTCCAAATTAATAAAGTTTCCGCGGTCGTGCCCGAAGTGAAAAAATAATCCGGAATACAAAAATAGTTTGTTTGAAATATTCTAGTTTGGATAGCGCGTTTTTGTTTGACGAATTTAGTTTCGACGATTAGAAAATCAGATTTTTTTTCAAGATCAAAATTGAATTTTGAAATTATATGTTCACTTTTGATCAAAATTAATTGTTTCAATATATATTTTCGGATTTTTAATTGAGTTTTTGACAAAAAAGATGATCTCATGTTATAATGATGTATGCAAAATGTAATTCGAGTTAAAATATACAGAGCAAGAAATGTTCGTGAAGAAACATCGAGAAATTAATAATTTAAAGGCTAAGCGAAATTATGCTAGAAAATCGAATTTACGTTTACAGCCCGTGAAACCATTTCTTTGAATGAATAAATAAATGTACGAAACACCATTTGGATTGTAAATAAATACAAAATATACACCTGGAAATATAATATTTTCAAATAGGTAAGTAAGGAAATTTTCTGACATGCATACACATATTTCGCTGTAGAAATTGGCATAAGGACGCCGAAGTAATTCGACATTTACATATGAAATACTGTCAACTTAGAAGATGGTGCTACATGTTGAAAAAAAATGCGATTTTTTTCGTCTTTCTCGTGCTGAAATAACCCTTCGGCATTCTGAAAAAATAAGTATACGAAATAAAGAATTCTACATTCTTATAACAATTTTGACTGAATATTAAAATCTTCTATCATTTTAGCTTGAATCATTCGAAAATTTTCTAAAATAAATTTTCCTTTGTGTAATACTAAGTTTTATACGCATTTTTGAATCAAATGTGGATTTTTTAAATATGATAGGGGTAGAATTTAAAATTTGCCCATGGGCGACACATTGCCTGCCTCGCATACAATTGCTTTTTATAAAAGCCTCATATATTATTATCGCGAATCTGAAACCAGGAAATGTGAGAAAACACATATGAAAGAGAAGGATATCCGGGAAAGAGTTTTTTTTTAGAAAAATAAAATTTAATAACGCGTAAATTTTTGATTCGTTTTGATAGCATGAAAATTGCCATAAATTGAAATATTTATTTACTTATAAATAAAAAAAGCACTGGATGATTGATAGTACATACTACTGAAGATAATGGAAATTAAGCTTTGATAAATTAAATTTCATATATTTAATTTTAATCAAAGAAAGTATATATAATATATTACATTAATTCTCAATCATTTCATTATAATAAAACATATTATTTATAGCAAAATTTTTTAAACTTAAATTTATTTTTCATATCAAATCATCGAACCGAAAAAAAATTCTATAAATACATCATCAAAAACATTCAACATAAGAACACCGCATTCGAAAATAAATATAACGAACGCCGATCGAGAGTCATGTGCATTTTATTGCGGCGCGGAAATCGGCGCAATTTTCAAAACGAGAAAAAAAAACCCCCATATAATAACACCGTTTACTTTTACGACCCCGCCCACACCCCGGCGACCTATAGCGATAAACTTTTATTTATTTAAAAATAAAACGCGCCACTCGATTCGGCCATCGTAAAGCTCGGCAGTTAATACGGCTCGCCGCGGTCGACAGCTTTCGCCCGAGCTTAACACGTTTCCATTTTTTCGCCGCCACTTCTGCAAAGCTGCGGTCTTCTTCTGCGAGAGCGTCTTCAAAAAGCTCTCGCCGAGATCGCACATATCGTAAACAACTGTTGTTTCGGCCAACGAAGAAGGCTGTTGTTCGCGCGGGGAAAACTCGAGGGGAAACTTCTCTCGGTTTTCCGGTGTGAGTGCACTGAGGTTTGCGGGGTTGGATACGACTGGGTGATGCGAGCTGTGAAACTTTCGTTCGAAAAGGTGGATTAGTTTGATCGATGCGAGAAATGTTCTGTGTGAATTGATTATATCATATTAAACTTTCGATGGTGGATGTTCAGTTGATAAATTCGTTTCAATGAAATTTTTTGATTGTGATACAAGTTGAAAAATCTCGTTTAAAAATTTGGATCACAATGATAAATAATTTGAATCGGAATATCAGAATCAATGTTGATGAATGCATATACGGTAAACCCCCTCCTTTAATGTTTGTGGTGTCCTACCTATAACGTAATTTTTTTCAAATTCATTTAAATTTGTTTCAAATGTATTTGAAAAAAATAATTAATTCATAAAAATATAAAAAAAAATGAAAATATTTCATTAATTGATTTCCCTAAATTCCCCCTATAAAGTCGAACCTATCTCGATGTTATAGGGGGTTTTGCTGTATTTATATCGTTAGTATCATCTTGTTCGTAAACAAAGGCTTTAAATTTTTTCAAAGTATCGGACTGTCAACAACACTAAAAAATACATGCATTCATAATTCGGCATAAAAAGGCTCTTTCATGCCTTACTCAGAACGTGTCTCGTGTGTGACGCACATTTTGAATATTTTATTTTTGCTTCAACGGATGAAACTCAAATGAATTTTCTTCATACGCGTCAATATTTAATGGTATACGAAAATGCGGCAAATTTTTATTATAATATTGTCGTAAAGTTTTAACGCCTCCCAAGAAAATAGCTTGTCAATATAAGGAATCAGTTTGACTTATAGGTTTGCATGAATAATCCCATGGAAATATTAATGAAAGTAGTATGTTTATGATATAGGAGGAAATACAATTTTTCAGGGATTGTATATTACTGGAATCCAGTCGTGGAAATAAAGTGCTTGTATTCATTAAAAAGGGATCGAAGAAATTGATTAATTGAAGAAATTCTATTATAAGTCTTTCAAAATATTGATTTTTTAACGAATACGTATTTACGTATATTAGTTAGTTCAGTTTAGTAAATTAAATTAAATAATTATAAGGGACAAAATAAAATAAAAAATGGAGTCTGCGCCACATAGCGAACGAGCCAGCGCCGTAAAAGGACCGACCCCCCCCCCATGGTTGATAACAAACTTTTCTCATTGTCGACGATAATCTGGGAAAAATACTCACGTTTAATATAATAATTTACATTTTACCTCGGCCCACTGATACAAAGGATAACACGCTAATTCCGCATACTTCTCGCTCGGCTCGTTTACCCGGCCTGAAATTGCCCCACGTTCCAACTCAAACTTCACTTTATTTAGCATTTATTATAGCTAAAAAGCCTCATATACTCTTTTGTATTATCACGATATGAAAAAAAAAACATCAAGAATAATCCGTTTCATATCGGAAAACCCACGGCAAGTCCTTAACATCATCATCATACGTGATCAATTTATTATTGATCATAATCGACAAGTCAATAGTTTGGAATCTCACCTATCGACAATTGATTAGATTGTGTATCAAGAATATGCAAAGGATGTTTTTACTATTTATTTCATTGATTTTTTCAGTTTTTATACTTCAAATTCAACTTTTTTTATTTCAAATTGGACGTTTTACATTTCAAATTGGGCTATAAAAAAATATTATTTGTAAGATCGTTGTCACAATTAATGAAATTCATTACTATAAGTTGCATGGTTGAATTTAAAGTATAAAATGTTAAATTTCAATTATAAAAATTGTACATATGTAATATAAAAAAACCTTCAACTATCAACGATATCTTATAGGTTTTACAACATACGATGATAACGAACAATCAGTGTCAATTACAAAAAAGAACATTATTTCAAATTTCAAAACATCACCGATTATTCGCATCCATTCAACGCGAAAACCCCAGCGACAAAAAGCCCGAAAAAATCGCAATAATTCACACGAAAAACACACCGAAAAAAAGCGTAATAAAACCCATAGAAGGTTTATTTATCGTTTTCATCGAGTCGGCGAAATCGCTCCAGACATTTCGACAAATTGACTCCGTTGAAATGATTAATGTCAAACGTGAGCTACAAACGGCGGCTTCACAAAGAGGGCACCCATGCGAAAATTATGGGAAGTATGCGTGAATGAATACTTAGACGCTCTGTTTTATCCAATTTGTATAGAACGCACTTCGTCTATATCACGATATAGGCGTCGTATGATATATCGTGTGTGTGTAATGTACTAGTGCCGTGTGAATATCAAACGGATGTAACTTCGTGACGGCGATTGATCGGGCTTTATTTTGTGGATGTTTCGGTGTTCGAATGAAAATTCGTATATTTAAAAAGAGATTTTTAAATTCGAGCCCGATTTTTTGTAGTTTCATTTCTATAAAAATAAAATAAAATTGGTTAAAATTGAAAATATTGCAACATATCGAATTCAGTTATGTGATTTCCGATTTTTGTATTATATTTATAAATACGTTCATTGAAATTTGGTCGCATCGAATCGTATGTGGAAATTTTTTTAAATACGCATTTTTACAAAAAAAAAGCAAAATTACCGAAACACAGATTTTTTTATACGCATACATAAACGAAAACAACCATCGCTCACCCGATCGAATACAGCAATAAATTAAATAAACATCGAACCCACGAATCGACCCGAAAATACAACCGGAATCTTTTCATCCCTGTCACAGTGGAAAAAACCCCATACATACATTCGCCGCTAGCACATATGGGACGAAAAAAAAATATAGATAAATATAGCGAAAACGCAGATACGGAAAGAGAGACTGTCTTTCGTGTAAGAGGTGGCCTTAGTTGAATTTATCGCGGCACACATTCGGGGCTAATCTTCGTAAATAGTCATCCCCGAAGCGAAAGAGAATGGCAGTGGTATCCAACAAGTATTCAGAACCGTATTCATTCTCACTTTGTCCTAAATAAATATTAAATACGCGCGAAATAAAAATCGACCCATCCGAACGTGAGCGGGGTATATATATTTTTCGTAATAAATTTCATAAATCTTGAGTGCTCTTTAGTTGAAGTTGAGTATCCATGTGAAATGGGGACAAGTGCACGCAAGTTCTTCAACCAGTGATTCTGTATCGGCAGACTCTGGCTCACTGTGCAAAGCTCTGAAAGATGAATAGTGCGAATAAATCTAGCAAAAAAAGCTCTGCGCAGGCTTTAGGGCTAGGACAGAATAGGGTTTTCTATAAAGGAGAGGGTGCTCTAATTGTGAACTATAGCCGTTGACTAAGGGGTGCGATTTGAAATTTTCCCTTTGTGGGTATGATATTTTCAAAGATCTTTTGATATGGTGCGATCTTGTGAATAAAATAGGTGGATTTAAAAAAAAAAATAAAAATCTTAAGGTTTGGTTTGTTTGAAATTAATTAATGAAAATATATGATTGATTGGTGACAAAAATTATTTTTAATTTGTATTAATATAAGTAAATTTATATAACTAAATAAATAAATTATAAAATTTGTAAAATGATACTAATTAATTGTAAGTAGGTGTAATAGGGTAATAAATGGAATGGGTATTTTATACGTTTTAAAAATTTCGTTTTTGTCAGCTTCATCACTGAAGAACATGCTACTTGATTCCCCAACGTGTGTTTCATACTTATAAGTATAATATATTTTATTAATATTCATCTTTTAAGTATTTCCTTCTAAATAATATGATATACAAAAATATCAAAATTAATTCGTCATAATCTTAAAACATGTCATTTTTTTTTGACAAATTGAAAATTAATTTCTGGACAAAAATACACAGTTCTCCACTGACTTTGAATCAATAAATAGGATCAAATAATTATTCCATATGAAATTTAGATTGGAAAAATTGAAATAAAAACAAAACCACGACATGGTATTTGAAAACCCACTAACTGAAGGGCTACTCTTGAAATAGGGAATAATTAGAGGAGCGAAGTCTCTCGTGACGAGACTTCGTCCCCCTGTGCGTTTTTCAAGTTGAACATATAGAAACTTCTATCGACATACAAGTTTACCTGCATGACAGTTATAATCAACCAGAAATCTTAAAAAAAAAATTCAAAAAGAAAATATGAGAAAAATAAAACGTTTTCAGAAATTAAATTAGAATATGTTATGCGGTTCGATATTATATAAACGTTTAAGTTTTTAATGAATCGAAAAAAGGTGACTATCACATAAAATTCTAAAGTAGCTACCAATCCACTGACCAATTTTCAATTCGAATTTGCAACTTTTCAGTTCAGTGTTCAATCGAGTGTTTTATGATTATAAAATCAGACTTGATTATCTCTGCATAATTACGCGCACGCTAAAAGTAAAATATGCGAATATTCATCGTTATAACTATGACGAACGGATACGAAGACTCTTGAGAGATGAAAAATTGACACGGTGGGGCGTAGCACCGTCACTAGAGACTTTGCCCTCTAATTATTCACTTGCCGTTGCACCGAAAACCCTTTGCGCGACCCTACGCTTTAGTTAATTTTATTACTTTCTAGGCTTGAAATCTGTTAAAATGCGATTTATATATTTAAAAAATGCCATATTAAATGCGTCGTTAAAAAACTTTCTTTCGGGAAATTTTGATGGAAAAAATTGATGTTAGTAACTATTGATCAATTTAGAACTAAGCGTATGTTTTAATGGGTGTGTAATAATTGATTTAAATTATGGATGGTTAAAATTTTCTTAAGGTAATTTCATATTGAGTGTGAGTTTACCAAAAAAGCGATAATATTTTTTGCTGTAAAATAAATTACACGTCATATTTCATAACGACATTTAATGGCAAATTAACATTTCTAAAAGAGCTCGCACGACCCAATCGGGGTCCGCCCGGCAAATCAAACGTCAAATGGTTGTCAGTATCAAAAATAAAATTTATCAGTGAACTTATTATAAAAACTCAACATTAAATACGATTTTTAATTGTAAATTGCTATATTATAATAAAATATTACGATTAAAATACGATTAATAGTTAATTTTTGAGAATGATTTTGATATTGTAGGTTATGATGCATTTGACAGTTTGATGAAATTTCGCATCGATTTTTTATGAAATTATATTAGCGATTTCTAAACGTGTTTCCCTTCTACTTTCTATATTTCTATGTTTATGCTCACTATAGAACTTATCTTTAAATTTATGTCATCATCATTGTAAGAAATATAGAATTTTCATTTTTGATACGATTTGATCTCGTATATAAATTTTCTCTAAAACAATCGCCGAACAACATCCAAAACAAACAGTGCGACTTTTTTATTCAACAATATTATATTTTAATTATTTTTCAACGCGGACTTTTTTGAATCCTTCCAGTGCGGCGACCACGTCAAATTTCTATATTTCGCTTGCGAAACGTACGATAAAAGGTTTTACGACGCGAATTAACCCGCTACGTGAGTTATTCTAAATTAGTTTCCGCGCGGTGATAAGCCCTAATAAGGGAACGGTAATCTGTGCGCACACCTCCCTTGCACATATTATTCGCACAAATATATACGTGCACGTGTACTTTCACACGTGTGTTCGTGTCGCACCCTTACGAGGATTGGGCGTATGAATTTTAAAGTGCGTTTCTTTACTATCACGGTTGTGTGGTAGAGTTATATAAAAAAATTATGATTGTGAGAATTTTAAAGGTATAATGTCTTAAATATTTATTAGCTATCGGTACATCCTCTATATGTAATGGCGGATTTCTGTGTGTCTGTGTATTTGTGTCGATGACGCTCGCGACTTTTTCGCGAATATGGTCTTTATATGCGTATACAGTTAACGTCTATAATGTGATGCTTATTACCTATTGCCTCTGGCTTTGCCTGTATGTCGTAATTGTGACAATAATAAATGAACTGGATTTATTTATTACTGAATCGGGTAGCAGATGTTACTACTGGCTTTGCCATTCCAATTTAACATGTATGCCCATTAAAATAACGACTATAATCCCTATTTACATCATTCTCGAGCTCGAAAATCGCGACCTCCAATTTTAGTCTTTATGGTCAT
>JAOXNN020000031.1:1665354-1696744 GCA_028571205.2 Hydropsyche betteni | reverse complement strand
TTCAGTGTTGCTAGCAATTTACTGTACAAATGGCGGCAAATTTAAATCTTGCGTAACATATTGGTACACCCTATACAATAAATTTTGCGTAAATAAATAAAATAAAAAAGTTGATTAGATTGTTCTTTTTCGAGAATTACTTTTGCAAGAATTTGTCGCCGTTGCTAATATTTTTTCAATAAAATTAATTCTTGCGTGTTAACATTGATGATGCTCACTTTTTATTATTGATTTGTTTAATTAGTGGAAAGGAACTATTTTCATTCAGAATCGACATAGTTAAGTAAATTATCAATTTAACAATACGTATAATATTTTATGTTACAGTTATTAGGTGATTTTTTTATTATTAGTAATTATTTTTTAATCTGTATCATTCGTATTTTGCTGACTGATGTATTGGAAATCAACCTCACCGAAATTTTTCCTCTTTGTTAAATAAATGTAAAAAAGTTTGGATGACCCAACGCACGACGGCCAGAATTTCAAGGCAGTGATGATAACCTTTTATCAAAAACTAAATTTCTAAATAATAGAAATCTCACAAGTTTCTTGAATTGATTTCGTTTTATAAATATATTTTTTGAATAAATTTGCATTTCAATCAATATAAAATAATTCTGAATTTTTCTTTTACAGATTCGATCATCGGTGAAAATAGCGATAGAGACATAATTATCGGGTATGAGTTATATTATAATATATTGTTTCCAAAAAATGTTTTCTAATTTACATTCATTTTTAAATTCCTCGCATAATTTGATTTCTTTAAAATGGTACAAATTTTCAACAAAAAGGAATCACACAACATCGAAAAAAAATATGTTTGTTATTTTAATAGAATGTATTGAAACGAAATCTAAAAAATATACGACATCCAGTGATAAAAAATGTAAATCGATGATTCCCATGATTAGTCAAGTTACTTTCGGATTTGGTCCATAGGTGCTCCGTTTTGACATTTCATAAATTCGATTTCTTGCCTAGATTAAATCATTAATGATAGCACTCTTCTCAAAAATATTACAATAAATCGACGCAATAAGACAAAACG
This sequence comes from Hydropsyche betteni, assembly GCA_028571205.2. NCBI lineage: Eukaryota > Metazoa > Arthropoda > Insecta > Trichoptera > Hydropsychidae > Hydropsyche > Hydropsyche betteni. The sequence goes on along the minus strand of JAOXNN020000031.1, from coordinate 1,695,690 downwards.
CCATAATATGATCGATGATTCATTGATTTAATCTGTATTTTATTTATTTTTGTGACTGAAAATGGCACATTTTTCATATATATTATTATTCATGTGCGTACGCTTCGATTATAATAACGATATCTAATTACTTGCTAAATTTACAAATAAAATAAGAAAATCAATTTAATTTTTGTTGAAAACTCTTGTTTTCAATATTGAATCCATATTTTTTTCAAGGTAATTTTATAAAAAAAAATAGTATTTTTGCTGGTGGTCCTTTGTTCGTTTCCAATTCTTAATTGGCGCAGACTTTTTATAGATATTTTGCAAATGTTTCAAATCATTTGCGGAAAAATAATGCGAAAGTAACATAAAAAATTCTGAACTTGTGATTCGCAGATTTTTTTGCGTAGTAATTAAATCGGTTGGTATAATATCCCCTATTTACATATAATAGCGAATTTCTCTCTCTGTCTGTGTGTGTGTGTGTGTGTGTGTGTGTGTGTGTGTGTGTGTGTGTGTGTGTGTGTGTGTCTGTTCGATGGCGCTCGCGACTTTTTCGCGAATATGGTCTTTATATGCGTATACAGTTAACGTCTATAATATGATGCTTATTACCTACGGCCTCTGGCTTTGCCTATATGTCACAAAGAAAATAACAAATGAACTATTTTGATTTTATTAATTAAATATTAAATATTCAAATCGGGTACACATTTCGGGTTCATATAATCGGATTTTCACATTTTATCGTATTCCGTTTCTTAACAAAATCACCGCTGATGTTATTAACATCGGGCCTATATACTATAATAATATAATTTTCGATGATTATTAATTAAATAAAAATGAAATCTTTCGATAAAACTTTATTTGAATGAATAAAACGAGTCTATTATAAATTCAATTTTTTTTAATATGTACTAAAATAAATATATTAATCTTTTGAAGTTTGAAAAAGTGAGTGGTAATATTTTATAAAATTAAGCAGCCCTATTCTTAATAGTTTTCTTTAAATGTCGTTAATAATTTTTGATTTGAATGTGTACTTGAAATGTATGCAAATTAAATCTCGCATTAATTTATCATGGAACTTCACGAAAGGAAACCTTTTCAAAAGTGCGATAAATCAGAAAGCTTCGCGAAGTCTTGCAATCGTAAAATTTTAATTTCATATTTAATTTATAACTTCGAACAGTCAATTTTGCAATTAAAACGGTTGAATAATTGTCGTTGCGGTCTTCACGCAGCTGCTCCATTAAAATTTGAATCTTTTTAATGGAACTAGTATAAAGATTGCGCTTAAATTCTTTATTAACACCCTGTTTTACAATTCAAATCAAAAACCGATGATTTTCGGCAGATTAGCAACCAAGAAACTTTTATGAAACACATATACTTTGTAAATCAAATTAATGCACTACGTCAAACTGTTTCGAAGTTCATATTGAACTTTGTTAATAAGTATGGAGACTTGTCCAATTTCGTGATAGTTGGAATAAAATTGATTTTTTCAAATAACAGCAACAAATTTTAGAGGAATACGAGTATATTTATTAAAAAAAATAATTATTAAGAAAAATAATTTATTTCATTTACTTCTGCTTTTCTTGAAACTGCAAAAAGTATTTAAATAAAATCACCAGTTATTTTGAAAAAATATTGTTAATGATAAATCTTCTATAGCAATTTAATGTAAATTTTTTCACTTTCGAAAAAAATAATATCACGAAATTTTTCTCAAAATTGATTATACTGTCACGGAATTACAAGACTGCTATCACAGAATTAGCCACAGTATCATGGAATTAAACGTTTCAGATTCGACCATTTGAGGAGATTTCACACAAAATTGGTAATTAATTACAACATCTAAATAATGGTTTGATAAAAAAGAAGGTTGATATTTTATAATTTTCCAGCTTCGTTTTAATTACTTTAAAAAAGAAAACAAGAAAATGATAAAAAGCGCTTAGAATTACGAAATTAGATAAGTATCCCCTATTACAAATTTTTATTTTTATTCATATAAATATTTTAAATTAATATTTAACAATGAGATAAAATTTCGATTTTATAGTTTAAATTAGTATTATAAGTTAGCATATAATATATATATATATTATATTTGAGTGCACTTCTATAACGATCGAAACAGTCCGCGTTCGAAATTGCCTATTAAATTTCCCTTTAGCGATTGAATTCACGACATAACAATAGCCCCACACTCGTATTTTGATATAATTAACCATCGCGTATTTCGATAATGTGTGTATTGTTATACAAGTCTTAATTGAAACGAACCGTTCAAAGTATTCATCGAACATGTGGATTTCCCAATTAGCGAAAACCGCGCACACTAGACGAAAAGATTTCGCAGAACGATGACGATTTATTTGCCTTGCGTCGAATCCCGTCGGCGATTTTTTTCATTTTCGCAGTCGGAAAAATCTAAATAAATAAATACACAATAAACCGAGGACGAAAAAATAATACTCGACGTACCCTTGTTTGTTTGTTTTTCCATAAAGGCTGTCGTGTTATCTCCTTCGAACGAAATCGCACTGCTGGGATGGGCGGGTGAAAAAAAAAATGGCGAACAGCTTTTTATTATACGGCCTGTCAAAAGCGCCAAATACTCATTTTGTTTTATTTGTTTTTATTTTTTTTATTTTTCCGGGCAATAAAGAGGACCTTTTTAAAAATTTTCCCCGTATTAAGTCTTTAAAATAACAGTATCATTATTCATTATATCGCGCGCGTGATCCTAACGAAAATACAGATTTTTTTCTTCTATTCAGATGTTGTTCACGTGAAATAAAGAAAACGAATTTCTTTCCAAGGTCAAAGTTTTGATTCTAAATTTATTCCAAACAATAAACAATAGAGTTCTTTTTCAATGAATGATTGTTTTTCAAGATTTGAAAAACAATCACTAAAAGTTTTCCAAAAATTGATGTTGGCTTTTATGATCAATAATTTTATGTATTATATTTACAATCTCGAAAAAATGCATTAATAATTTTATATAAAAATAATTTATTCATCAAACAATAAATTCAAACAACAATTAACAGCCTCACTAACGAATTTTCCAGCAGACCCTCTCGAAATTGCGCACTAAGTGCGTAGATTAAAATTTTTCCATTGTAAACTCGCTTTCTGCGGAACTTGCAAAATTGCGTTTTCGAGTATAGCAATATTAACATTGGCGCTTCGCAGCCGTTTTTCCGATTCGATTGTGTATAGAGAATCAGAACAAATTTGCCTGTTAGGGTCAACCGCCGCTTAACCACTGCATTGTAAAACGATGTGCAGATAAACGGGTGTGTTTTGCAAAGTCGTTTGCGAATTGAATGAGGCAAACGTTCCCCTGCTTGCTTAGATGCTTCAATTATCATATATGCGAATCGCATCGTTAAATTTCTGTGGTTTTAATGATTCTATTATGTAATCGTTTATTATTATTTTTTAAACTATGAAGTGTTTTATAGTATCAATTATTTTAGTAATAATATGATACATTATAATTTTAAGTGTCATATGAGGATTATTTAATTATTCTAGTCATGCGTGCGCTTAGTGCAATATTGTATTTGATTTGATTAATACGTGTTTTACTATTATGTATTATTGTATATTACTATTATATTATATATTATATAAAAGATGTAGAAAATAGTAGGATACATCAATTTATTTGAGCTCATGAAGCGAAATGAAATTCTACAATCTTCAACAGTTCGAAGGATTCAAAAGATAGATACGATATCGAGATTCGTATTTTTTTCCTTTTTCTGTCACCTAGTCGGAGATATTTATTATGATTTTGATTTTTTTTTAATTATAACATGATTATGTTCCTAAATAATAAAAAACATGATAAATTGTTTAAATAATGGGAAATAATTCAAATCATATTTGCAGAATACTTGTACAGGATTTGGAGATGTTAGTACATCTAATGGTCAAGTTGATTTCGGTTATTGTTATTCTTTAGGATGATACAATATGTATTAGATATCGATGTGTATAATATTTCAAACTAAGTAATGTAAATCAGTTACGATTTTTTTTCTGGTAAAAATCAATTATTTTTCACATACATTGAAATAAGATGTCATTATTAATATTTACTATTTCCTTTGGAAAAAAAATGTAGTGTAACACAATAAAATAAGAATAGAACCCGAACTTGAACCGAAATACGATAGTATCCCAAATAATACCATTAAAAGGATTGCTCCGGAGACCTTTAAGCAATTAGTGAGATTTGATTACAAGACTAATACTCTGAATCAAGTTTCACAATTTTCTCAATTAGTCCAAATGACGTGACTAAATGTTTTGCATAAAAATGACAAAGTAATCAAAACAACTTCCCGATTAATTCAAAATCCATACGACATTTCCAAGTCAAATTTCAATATAGTAAATGCCCATCTCACAATTCAACGAAAATTTTCATTTAAGGAATTTAACCAGTCCTCTTCGCATAACAATTTCGGGGAGAATCAAGCGAAATCCGAACCCGCGATTCATATTTTTTCCCTGTTTGATTCGACATGCTTTATATACAGCGTCGCCAGAGCATATATAAAGCAACATAATAAATTTATTACACGGTCGTCCGCGGAAAGATACACCGAACATATTTTTTTCCCGACACACGAGAGAAGAGCCCGCAAAAATCCCACGGAACGAGGTGTGAGATGAAATTATCTTCCGCGGGCGATCCCGACGCCGAAAAAAAACCACCATGCGAAAAAAGCGGAGAGAAAAAACCTATTTCTGAAAACGAGCATATCAGAAACGTCGAATTTTTATTTATGCCCCATTTAGCGATCAATACGGTGAAGCCCCGCTTAGCGTCGCCGCGCACCCTCGTCTCGGACCCTGCCGAAGATACCGATTCACCTGAAAAATAGATTTTTTTTATCGGCGGAATTTTTTTTCGGGAATATCCCACTCCTTGCGATCCTTTCGGTTATAATAGTATCGGGTGGGCCGCTGTATGGTGGCGCGATTCGTGTTTGACAAAAATAAATGGTGTCGGAGACAGAAACTGTTGGAATATTATGAATTGATTAGTGATTTAGTTTTTTTTTTCCGTTTATATATTAAATTTGAATGTGATGAAATTGTGTAATTATTCCCTTCATTTCTAAGAAAATCCAGAACCCCTATCAATTCTGGTGTAATCTAGAACTTCCAACATTTCTGGTGTAATCCAGAACCCCTCTCACTTCTGTGTTAATCAATAGTTAGAACCAGCTACCTACTTTGATTAAGACTTTTTTGAAATTTCAGTTTTCGTTTTTTTTTTTTTAATTTTGATAGTGAAATTATTACCTTATTTTCTCATCTATTTATAATACTTAACGCACTACATGTCACTGACATTATTGAATTAATACATTTTAATAATAGAAATATTTTATAATATTGGAATTTTTATGTGTCAATATATTTTTCATCCATCAAATTTTTTTAATAATTTATTACAAAATTTCGAAAAGTTTTAAATCATTTATCATACGAGATATCAAAAAAATTGAAAATTCAGTTCCATCATTTTTTTATTATAAATAAAATACGATACAAGAATACAGTTTCTAACAGATTTTTTTCTGCATCACACATAGACCTGTGATAATAATTATTCATTATCATTGCGTAGTTTCAACCATATTAATTACGAGAAACAAAATAAAAAAAAATTCAATGAAGCACCTGAACAAAGAAAAACTTGAAAAAAAAGTTTAATTCTTCGCATCTAACCCACCCGATTATATCCGTGTATTTTTTTCCGTCTGAGCTTTCGGGGCGCCGAGTCATAAATTATGTAGCGCGAGTGGACTAAACGGAATTCCGCCGGCGAAAACTTTTTCAACGACTACTCACTTAAATAATCCTCGAATTTTCCGAGCACTTGCAGAATAAATTATCTGTCGGTGGAAGACGAGGGACGATGGTCGAACGGCCTCTTCCCTAGATGGGTCCTAGCTTGACGGGCCTTCAATAGTTATAAAGATTCTCTTTCTTCGGCTTTTGCTATGATTTGCCCTCGGATTTGTTTCGCTCGCTTTCCGACTTGCAGCGATTGTCTCTAGAGATGTTTTTTTGTAATCTTGGACGGTCGAGGTGGATTTAATGATTTTTTTTCGTCGATGGAAGTTTTTGATTTATGTTATGGTTTTGAGGTTGTAGAAAATAATGTAAATAAGGAGAATATGATAAAAAGTTCAAATTGAAATTTTCGTTTGAATGATTTGGTTAACTTTTTTGATTTAGACTGAACTTTGTTTATTTAATTTTAATATATTTTTCAAACAAAAAATTAACAAATTGAAGAAAAAAGTGAAAATCTTTTAATTTGATTATAAGTTTTTTGATGAGATACATATTTATGATTTCATTAGAAAAAAATGTGACTAAAAGTAAAAATTAACTAGTTGATTATATTATATAATATTTCGAATTACATAAAGTAAATATTTACGATGTATATTTAATAATTTTATTTCATAAAATTTTAAATCGAATTTATTTGTTTCATGAAAAAAATACGTGCGTATTTAAATCATTAATTACTAAAAGATCTAATCAATGTTCTAATATTCAGAAAACGTCTCGATAAAATTTTTATTCACTAAACGTCCCTTTTTTCCATTTTGCCGAAGGCCAATTGAAACGTTGGGCGGTGTGGAGGTCAATTTTGGAAAACTACCGAGCATTAATTAACAGGTAGTGGTTAACTTGACGAGCTGACTAATTGAGTCAAAAATCCATTTGCGCCATTAAAACACCATAATTGCTTAGCGGCGCCGCCAAGGAAAGTTGGAAAAGTTCGTGAAATAAGAAAGCTAAGAGAATTTTTTTCTCAGAAGCGGTTTTCTTCTTTAATAGTGGCACGAACAACGATTGTCAAAACGAAAATCGTTTCGCGTCGAACGAGCTTCAACAATAATGATTATTAATTGGATTTAGATTATTTCGAGAAAATAATATTCGTTCACATTCACAACCCAAACATCTACAAATTTTATAACACCTCTAATTTTTCGACACGATTTTTAAAATCAACGGTTTTGAATTTTTACTATGTATATCATAGAAAAACGTTAACGTTGACGGTAACTGTAAGTCGAAAGTAAAAAGTGAAGTAAGGCGATTGAACGTATTAAACAAAAACGGAGTTTACGGCAGACAATAGTAGCGGCAGCACCCGTTTTCAGCACCCTTTCCCCCTATCCACCATGGACGTGAAATTCCCTTCTTTTTCGTTTTTCCCGGATTTTCCCGGGTTCGTGGAGCGAGCCGAGTCCAAGAGCTGAACAGATAAGATTAGAGATCGTTTCAGATAGCGCTCAGGGACCGTTCGTCCACGATACGGCGTAATTATTGCCGTCGATTCTTTGTGTTTTAATTGCTTTTAACTACTTGTGTCCTTTTTTGTTTCTTTTGTACACTCGAGTTTGATTTTAAATGCGTAGCGAAAAGTTTTCGCGAAATTTCAAAGGTTTTACTTTCGTTTAAGTTCAAATTTTGGTGGAAAATTAAAATTATTTCTCAATTTAAATATATTTGGGCTTTGTATAACATGGTTACATAGTTACACAAAAACGTCATGTAATACGAATCCGTATTATACGAGGTTTGAAGTTCATACAGAATTAGTATGTTCTAAAAAAATATCGAAGTTTTTTAATACCCTTTTTTAAATAAAAATGCACATTTATGTGTTTAGATAAAATGTATTATTATACGTGCTCAGATTAGATTTTTTAATGTGTTTTATACGTTATGTACGCATTATAAGTCCGCAAATTAGGTTTTTTAACGAATTTTGTGCATAGTTTTACGTGTACATGTTGTGGTGATGTTATAATATATTTGGCAGTTTTTACAAATCTTTTTCCTTTAGATCGTTTAAAATTGTACATGCAACAGTTCGGATACCAAAAAGTGCTACTGGACCACATGTAAACCCGAAAATATATGTAGATATGGTTAAAAACTAATAAATTCTAAACAACACATGAAATTCGTCGAGAACCTCAATTTAAATGCATTATTATTAATGCTAAAACGCAAATTTGTCAAAAAATATTTTATGCAAAACATTACCTAGTTCATTTTTTTCTTCTAAAAACGTGTTGCACAAAAGCAAATCACAATCCATTAACCGCATTATAAAAAACCTTACTATACAAAACCAGAGTGTACATACAACGACGCATACCGATCTACAATAATATGAATCAGCAGACGAGTTTCGAAATCGAGAACCTTACGGTTAGTTAGCGCTCGCGGTTTGCAACTAAAATAGGGGACCCTAATGGCGGACGGGTCGGGGCCCAGTTCCGGGAGCCGGGCCTCGCTTTTCTTTGTCGTGTCCTGGGCCTGGCTGACCCCGGTCCGATCTGCGGATTTAATTGCTGGCAGCTAAGCGAAAGGGCCTCACAGTTATGGCTGTTGTTGCATGTATGACATAGCGGTTCCCAATCTGGGGAGCGCGCTTCTTTGGGGAGGCGCGGGACATTGCCGGGGAGGCGCTGAAACTTTTGACGAAAAATTGATTTTCATACGAATAAATGAACGAATACAAAAATAAAATCTCCTTTATGTAACGGTGGATTTCTGTGTGTTCGTCTGTTCGATGACGATTACGTTAAAATTTTGATCTATCGATCAAAACTCTGACCATCCGATTATTATTCTTATCCTTGAATTCTGACCCAAGGTATAAAACTTTGACCAACTATATTAAAATTCAGACCGAAACCGTATTGAAATTCTGACCCGAAAAATACGAGCCGTTAACAATACCAATTCAGTCGATTTTTATTATTATTACATTTTTATACATTAATTTTAAAATGAAACCATAATTCAATTAATGAGTGACTGTAGCTCAAGGGAGCCTTAGGTAGACATATATTTGTTAGAAGATTTAAAATTAGGTAGGAGTTAGAATCCTTTATAATAAATAAAAGGGGGGATGGGGGTAATCCGCGTTACCGCGGATTACAATAAAAAAAAACCTTAATTCAATTTCGGGTAAATCTCAGTGGAGAATATGAATCTTTATATTGCAAAGAAATGCAAGCGCATTTACCGTTTGTCACATGATATTTATGCAAAACGTGCTTTTTGACAATGGCTGCGATGAAAACCAAATATCGAAACAGGTTAATAGAAAAATAATTATGAGTGGCACTTTCCACATTGTCTCTAAAATTTGACAAAATTTGAGCCAATTAACAGAAACAACGCTCTCATTAAATTTATATATTCGTATTTTTATATTATAGAAAAATCTAGTTAATTGTAGTTTTTAATTTTTATTTGTAATAAAGTCATTATGAAATAATAAAACCTGTCTATATCTATTAAAAAAATGAAAAGTAGGGAGGCGCGGGAAAAAAAAAATTTTGGGAATTTTTTTTTGGGAAGGCGCAGTAGCAAAAAGGTTGAAAACCGCAGTACGTAATCTTGAGTTTCGGGGTCGTAAACTAAAATTTGATAGTTTATCGCCGCTTTTATATCCCTTTTTTTAATTAATTACATCCCTTTTGTTTACTGTGGAGTTTTTATTCGCGTCGGATGGATTGCGAGCGGTTTGAAAAATCGCAAACGGGCACACACACACACACACACGAGCACAATCAGCCTAGAAGCCTGCACCGAAGAAGAGAAAGTGGGAGCCGGCTTAATTCTCAGTTGACCCTTGAATAGATAAAACAATGAGTGGCCCGGACCCGCAAGTAATGAATAGTATGTGTCCGCCGGACAAAGGGGACGTTCGGCGGCCCGGCACTAAATCACAATTATACGCCGCCACCCACTTTGCTCTCCCACTTCGGGTGCTGGAGGCCCTCCGCCTGCTTGCCGGTTCTGGTTCTGGTTCTGGCTCTGGTTCTGGTCTCGCAAAACAATTTTGCGCGTCCGGTGCGACGGTCCCTCCGGACATATGTCTCGCGAGAACCTTTTACCGGACCAAAACATCGCTGCTCTCTGCTCTTTTTTTTCGGATGGGGACGAATAAAAAAATATTGTTTAGAGATGATTTATTTGTGAGTTTGTTTCATTCAATTGTTATATGATCGATTGGTGAGGTGTTGCATATGTGGAAATGTAAAAGGGTTCATGAGAGATTTCTCAGTAGGCGGTTTGTTGAGAAAATCGCGACGGCGTCTCGATTTTTTTATTTTTGGATTTTTTCTCGCCGACTGGGAGGCTCCTGTGCGATATGTTAAAATCGAAAGGATGCCATCAAGGGCGGACCCTTGCTTTTCCCATGTCGTGCTCTATCCGATGAAATATCTCGGGAATCAATCACTTAAGCATGAGAAACGATATCTGGGCCCGCCGGATTTCGGTTACTCGAATAATTTTGCGTGATGTAGTGGGCGGTTGTTTTGCTTAAATGATAAATTCACCGAAGCCACTAAATCAATCAACAACTGTTTACGAGCCCGACCCGCCGATCAATATATTTCCCGAAGAGGAAGTGAGCACTAAGCGAAGAAAGATTGAAAGGAACGTTTCGATCTGTACAAAGCACTACATAAAAATAAATTATTTTAAACATATGCGACATAGTCGATATTTGAGCACGTATTTGCCAATGTTTTTTTTTTAATATTCGCACATATTTTTATTGAATATATATGCATACGAAAATATATATTTTTTAAAACATATATGCAGAATCGTCGACAAAAGAGCCACGGGTGGGCCTCCTTGGCTTCGAACCGGCGGTGAAAGTTCGAACTCTGTTCGACTTCAAAGCGGCGAAACGCGAAACGGAAATTCGGAACGAAAATAAAAATTTTCACTGAACTGTGTTCCGGTCTCAGCAAACACAAAAAAAATCAGAAAACGGGGGTGCTGCACCCCTGAGCCGCAATTCTTTCGACCATCGTATATCTGCATTGCGGCTAAGGGTCGCGATGCGCCTGGTTCAATTCGAATTCAAAAAGGGCGCCAATTAGACGAAATGTTCTCTTCGAGACAGTGGTTGACAAAGTTTTTGGCGTTTCAACCAATTGAAAATCGTTTAGAAATTCAAATGCGGTTGATTATCGTATTATTATAATGGATATAAATAAATAATGGATTTTTTTTAGTAAATTAGTTAAATTTTTTAGTTTTGTCGAAAGCACTGGTTTTCATAAATCAACAAAATGAAGTGGAAAATAGTGCAGTTATGAGATGAAGAAAAACTCATTTCAAATTCCTTAAGATTCATTATCTCATAATTACTATGAAATGGGTACTCACAATAAAGAAAAATTATCCGAGATTCTGAAAATTCTTTGTTCCATGGTAGATATAAATTGCCTACATACTCCAATAAAAAAAAAATTACGAAATAAAATATAATAAATATCTAAAATATAAAAAAATAAAAAAAACCCCATGCGTATACTAATCAATTCGAAATGCATCGTACATTTTTCGGAACATAATCCATTCCAATTAAACGCCAGCACATATTCCTTTGGCAGGCTAACGATCAATTTGATTTGAAGGCCCGACAAGTCAACCACCCATCCACCTAATAACCCACCGTATCCCTCCCCATCCGCCCACCCACCCCGAGGGGCAGGGGAGTTCAATCCGACGTTCGAAACTGGATACGTTTAATTGAAACCGCAATGTTGACACTGATCTCTAATTGTGCAGTTGTCCTCGGTGCGTTTTCGCGACACAGTACCAGACGTCCCTATTTCTCGGATGTGTTGTGTTTCGTTTGTGTGGAGATGTGTGTAATACGTTATTTGACGTTTTGTAATGTTTGTTTGGTTTCGTTTTGTCGCTGAGATGCTTCGTTTGATGTTCATTCCGTAGCGATTCGGGATATTGCGGTGTGTGGCGTTTCTGTTGACTCTCTAATAAGGTTTCAGTTTAATTTGTATAGGAACTAATTGATTTCGGTTACGTTAATTGAAAAATAAAGATAAATCTATTAAATAATAGATTATATCTCGTCGAATCTATATAAAAAAATCAATTTTATATATATATATCAAAATTTTAATTTTTAGCCCGCACCCTATATAAAATCGGTAGTGTATATCCCAAAAAGAAAAACATGTCAAATAATGAGTTAAAATTAAAATACAATAATTCGAGCGAATTCATATTTTTTTAACAAATACATTTATCTTAGGTGACGACATTCGTGATTTAGTAAGTAATTTTTAGTAAGTAAGTTGAGAACTACCTGTAATTTAATTGAAAATTGTAAAAAAGCGATAGTTTATTATATATACATAGGTGTATATATTTTTTTAATTTGAGTCCGATGACTAATCTTAAAGGCTCGGCGAGAAACCTTAAGTCCGTCAATTAACTATTCTGATAATATGAATCATATTATATTATAGAAAAGTGTTGAGTGATTATATTACTGTTAAAATAAAAACCAAAAAAATAGAACCGATCGCGTTTATGAAATGCATCCAAAATATTCAGAATGAATTTTTCCGAAGCGACGGACCAGAAAAAAACTATTTTTGATGCTATTAAAATTCATGATGCCGCTCTGCGCACAGTGGAAGTTCCGATGTCTTTGCCAAGGATTTTCTACTTACCGAAATTAAGTAGACCAAACGCTCTGGGGCTTCTCTCCGTTACTATTTTTGATTTATAGACGAATCGTATGTACGAATTCACTTTGGGTGATTAGATTGTTCGTAGTATTCTTTCCATTATGTGCTCCGTCCGCTTTATGCTACGTATATTATACGCCGCATATACTCGCGCGTATGCGAGCTTCGGGAAGAGAAAGCTTCATATAATTATTGTGAAATATAACTGGCAGGTCAAAAGAAAGTTGTTTTGCTCGTGTAGCTATTTTTCGTGGTCCGCGCGTCAGAAATTCCCATGCGGAATGAAATTTGGTTGCGTCCCCTAAGCTTCTTAATACATATGATTTGGAATAAATCTCGATTGTTTGAAAAAAGTTGGTTAATTGTCCGAAAATGGGGATATTATTGTACTTCTTGAATATAGCATAGAGAGGTTAATCGAAATTTAAATATTCTAGTATATCGGTATTCAATGTGGGTGATACTAAAAAACAAATGTGTATATAATATTGTATCCGAAAATTATTAACTCAATATTGAGCAAATAAAATTTGTATACAATCCAGTTAATGATGTAATAAAATATGCAGGGAAAGGTCCGTTCGTGTATTTTTTATAGACGTACTCAAATAAAATTTTCCATAACAAAAAACAAAAATTTGACCGTTTATATGCGCGCAACTTGTTTCTCGGTTGTTTTCAGCAATTAACTCATCATGACGTCGTTTTATGAGATTTTAAAGTGAGCTTAATACGGCATTAACATGAAAATAAAACGCACGTCCATATTTACGTGGACGTACGTTATTTCGCGTGTTGAAAACACATCGAGAATACGAAAACGTACACACACACCACGTACACGGTATACGTTATTTTTTCCACCTCACAAAATAAATAAGACGCGGTTTAGCATAACAGTAGATTCGCGAAAAGTTCCGCTCGTAAATCTGAAGTTTCAAGTTCAGACGCGGGAATGGAACCGTTCGATTTTCGAACTGACAGTTTTATCAATTTCGACGCCGGTCGCGAACATCATTTTTTGACATCAATCATAAAAGTTATGACCACAATAATAGTGGGTCCCGAAAAAAAAATTCAAACACGAGCCGAAGTCGAGATACTTCCTCCGCAAGTTCGCATGCATGAAGAATATATTATTTGTGTGCAAAGACGTGGCCGTATAAATACGCGAAATATATTAATATTTGTATGTGAAATATGCGCGATATCCGATTGGCAAAATTTTCGAATGTTCATAAACTTGGCTTTCTCGAGATAATGGACCGTTTTTTCGTATGTGTACGGAATAAATTATAATCAAGAACGAATCTTGTGTATATTTAAGTTTTTTAGGATAATATTTATTTTTGTTGTTTGAATTTAACTTTTCCGATTATTCAATTTGATTTGAGCATATATTATATAAAATTAACATAAAATGAAAGTAAAATAAAGATTTGATGTAATTTTTGTAACATTTTTCAAATTTACATATCCATCATCATATCAACTAGAAGCTTGAAAATTGCGTTTCCGGATCGCCAAAGCATTATTGTAAAGCTCCCGAGAACCCCATCATGATGCATTATACTTATATCCAACAAACCAGCATTACATACACTAAAACTAAATAATATTATAATGCAGGGAGCGTTTGTTTCGTACGAGGACATGACGTGTAAGCAACGAGCAGCAAAATTGCACCAGGTTGAGTGTTCTCCACGTTGCATGAGAAAAGACTTTCGATTCTGTTATTGATGAAAAACTGGGACATGAGGGTAACTGTTGAGAGTAATTCGATTTTTTCCTTTCATTAAATTTGAGGAATATTTGATGATTTTTACGTCAATTTTACATGTACATATCAAAATAATTCACTGAAATTGTATCACACTGACAAATAAGAAATGTTTGCGAATGTCGTGAAGCTATGCTGGCGAAAACAAAACAAACTGAAAAAGTAAAAAATGAAAAAAAAGTATTATTATCACAAAAACTCGGTCGGTTTTGTTGCAATATTTACACAGTTTTCAGAAAGCTCCGCGCTGCAAGTTTACAGAGTGTTCCGCAAAATTTCAGCGAAAACTTCACATAATCCGGCAGTGCACAGCAGCGTTGCAAGTTTGTACTTTTGGTCTCGAATAGTGCAGAAGCACGAATAAAAACAATACATAATACAATATTACGCTGTCGTACGAAAGGCAGGCCGACTCCCGCATAGTTTGAGAAACACGGGAGCTTTTTTGTTTTGGTCATAAGAGCGCATAATTTAATCTTATTCATACTAATTGCACAATTTCGTATTTCGGCTTGGAATGAATTAAGTTCCGGCAAAGTTTGTTTGAAGATAATCGCAAATTTGAATAAAATTTTTCATGAACAATATTTTATATAAAATAAACGTCTAGGAATGTTATTTTGAGATTTTGAATAAAAATTCAATCCCGAAACCCAGGATTAGTCATATCTTCCAATACTTTTTCATATTGTATTAATATTTAATTATGAGTTCAAAGATTTTATATTGAATTTTTATCAGAAATTTTTTTTCTAAATAAAACATCTGAACAATTGGAAGTAATGAAATTTTTTCTTGTACATAAGAATATAAAGTAAGGAAAATTCTCAAATAGTTAAAATGAAATAAATTCTTTTAAAATCAATTATATGCAATTACACCTATTTACTGATTAAACTTAAAATTAATCTATGAGATTTAAAAAATAAATTATCTCTAATAGAAATTTTTTATAGCAAATATCTATTCCAATTTTCTACCCCGAACGGAAATTCTATTCAAGAAAAAGGACCAAAAATTCCTTTTCAGTTTCCTCAAATAAAGCATAATAATATGAAAATAATATACTAGGGATATTTGTGTGGACAACGAATAAAGTACGGCGTTTAATTTTACGGGCGGATTGACGACAATAAGAATTACCCGCCAAAGTGGTCCGAGCCTCGGGAGATTACCACCGATTCAAAACTGCAAAACTATAATGTCGCCCGTTTGGAAAGATCGACGCTGCCTTTTCATTATTTTTTTTTTTCAATATTTTTTTTCTTTCAAAATCCGCCTCTTTTATGTTCGTATTTTATTTGTCCGCGTAATACCGCGCTTTGCCCTAATCCCATGAGAATTGTTTTTGTCATCGTTTTCGATTGTGATTTCGATTGCATGCACGTAGAGTTTCGGAATCTTCTATATACGTCCAATTTGTATTGAAGAAATCGTGTTAGTTTGAATTTTTTGCATTGTTTTTTTTATGATTTATCGGGAAATTTTGTATGTTCACACTGAAAAACAGTTTGATTTGCACGAAAAATTGAATAAAGTTCGCTATTTTTAAGTTAATTTTGTCCAATATGGATAACCGAAATTTAATCATATAAAATATAAGAAGACCAACACGAATAGATTAATATGAAGTATTTATATATAACACCATTGTATTATATTATATAAAAGTAAAAATGAGTATAAAAAAACCAAGGCTTTGGAGTGGAGCTGGAGCACGGAAATTTATATTGATCTGCTGCTCTGACTTGACCGATTTGGATATTTACTTTTTTCTTTTATTCGCTTTAACTAACAGGTGGTTTATTAAGAAAAATAATAGGGAAATTTCTAAACAAAAGATAAAAATAATAAAAATAATTTTGTATGGAAAATTACGCCACCACGTCACGCCGCGCCGCGTATTGATTGATTGAGACAATAATTATTATTGGTACACCGGTGTGTACAGAACGCATGAAGACAACGGAAACAAAAGGCCAACGGGACAATGGACGCTATTTTAAGATGAAAAAAAATCCAGTGCTTAGAGTCGAAGATCTATCATTTGTTGACGGCAGATCTTCTTATACAATATATGCGAAAACGACGAGATGAACACAAGACACGACAAAAACGGGACGTATGGTCAGCTTAGTTTTAGTGAGACCAACAAACAGCGATTGTAGGTGATACGAAGTTCACCGGATCAGCTCTAATAATAATAAATACATTCATCGAATTTTCAATTTTATTTTTTAATCATAATTAGATGGTATTGATTTTATCACTATTCTCTCTTATTTCATAGTAATAAAGTTTTATTATTTGTGTATTTTGTATTTTATTTTAAAAATCAATTAATGTACTATTTTTATATTTTCATTCAGTCTAACCCTAAATAAAAAATCTATACTTATAAAATTTTTTATATATATGTATATCTATTTATCAATGTATATTATTATCTATCTAAATATATAAACACGCAACGAAAGATATCCGTATCCGCTTAAATCTCACCAGTCGAGCGGATCGACTGAAAGATCGAAAGTGTACGTACTCGCACACAAACCCCCCATCCCGCCCACTCTTTGGGCGGAGAACGAGCGGGTGGGCGGAATGGGTGGGCCAGACAGTTTGCTTAAGCCATTAAAGCCTTATTTATAACCTATTGTAGTGAGCGGTGTGCGGAGGAAAGCCAGTGTGAAGTTCACAACACGGCCCTCCGAGGAGATAGAGGCCGGGGCTTTGCTCCGGCGATTTTTTCCTTACACTCGGACGACCATCTCCTCTTCCTCGGGTCGTCTGCGGAGGCTTCGTCTGAGGTTCTCTCTCTATCTGTCTATCTGTAGTATCCGCCGAGTTTCGCCCCGGATCGGATTTGGCAACTAAAACGGATCTACCGCCGAAATAATAGTTCGTTCTCGTTTTTGGGTTTGTGCGTTGAAGGATGGTTTTTTGGGTGATGTGTTTGGTTTAGAGATTGTGATGTTTTTTTTTTCTTATTGAAGATATGAAGGGATTTTTTATTGAAATTGTTATTTCTTTCATTTTAAATTCAAGAAAAATTTGATGAGTGGTATTCGTATGTTTAGTGCGATTTTGAAATAATAGATGGCAGTGACTATTTTAGGCTTATTTGCAACGTTCATATTTAATGTTAAAATTTTGAATAAATTATTTGAAAATCTCAAAGTTTCTATTGCATAAATTATTCAAAAAATTATAATAATTTTTGAATAAAATTACATGAAAATTTAATTATTTTCTACAATATAAGATTTGTAAGAACACATTTTTCTCAACCTGACAGACATAAAACCACAATATCTACATAAAAAAACTTCATACATTTAAAAACATAAAAAAAACATTTAACCGAAAATTTCACAAGCATCCAAAATCTCACACCTTATCTGCACCCGAAACCGATCCCCACACGCTAATCGAATTGTTCGAAGTTAACGGTTCGTGTGTTGGACGCCGAATAAGAAACCACTCCACTAATGAGGACAATGAGAACGAGAACGGGCCAAATTAGAGCGAATGCCATCCATAAATCCGCACGGTGGAAAAGTCGGAAAATCTCACCGCGTTGTCGTTTTTATGAGACCACTGGTTGAAAAACGGATACGTGCACTTTCCCGTCGGGTTCCGGGGAAAAATCCAGATAAGAGGTTAGGCTGTTTTTTATATATGCACGGTTTTCGTTTGGAATTTTATGGTTGCATTTTCGAATTAGAGTGAAACTTTATGATGAGCGTAAGCGTATGAACGAGAACTTAGGAAAATGTGTGAATGTAAATAAAATCGAATAAGTTCACGTTCATTATGGGGGCCCCACCATTGTTATATTTTTTTAGAAAATTATAAAATATAAATTATCACAGGTATATGTTTGAGTATTTTTTTTAATAATTAATCCAATTATTCTTTTTATATTTTGGAAATCTTTCATATCGCCAAAAAACACCCATAAGAATGTCTAAATATAACAAGAAACGGAAATTTCCGAATTTTTTCGGAATCACCCACAAATTTAAACAATTTTTTCATAAAAATTGAAAAGAACGACTTTGTTTTTTTCTGGAAAGCATAATATAATATAAAATAAACGCATAAGGATTCTTTGCCGAATCCATATGAGTTTTCGTTCAATATACGTGAAAGAAAAATACAAAAGGTGCAAAATTCGAACATGATATTTCAGACAATTCACTTTTATCACTTAAACGAAGAATAAAAGTTTATCTTCAAAATCGAGTATAAAATATTTAATTGAGGTGTATGTTTTGACCCTACGACTTTCACATGTAAGAATATATTTTTTGTTCAAAAACAATACTACGGCAAAAATAAAAGAGTTTTCTGTGTCTCAATCTCTGGTTAACAATACCTGAAGTAAACAATTCAATCATTCAACGAATACGGACACATTTGTTTCGGAAGGCTTAAGTACGCCCGATTTAACCTCCACTGATAAATAGAATCGAATTAGTCGCCTCTGATTGAGTTGTTTTCTTGTAATGATAATTTATTTTCAAACGTTCGTATACGAATTTATATACTAAAGGATCTTTCGATAAGGACGCTCGAAATTTGTTAGGTTATCGCAGCCATGTTGTTAAAGTGACATCTATCCAATTTATTGTCAATTGTTTAATAGTGTACGGCAAATCACCATGGAAGGTTGTAGAGTTGAACAACGCGTGTGAATCATCTAATTTTATTGTACGTTTTAAAATCGAGTTTCCGTACTGAAAGATGTATGAAGCAATATGCAAACTTGAGTCTGTACTTGTAAAAGTAAGAGCGTGAATAGTAGTGAGGAGAGTTTTCTCGGCTAGTATGAGTATAAAGCATTCGAAAGGTATTTGTATTATAGTTAGAAACAAAAAGTAAACATTTTTTATGATCTTCTGTACAGAAAATATTAATTTTCGTTGAAATCCTAGACAAAAAAACCGAAACTAACAATCGCTTGACTAAGTTTCACCATACGAAGAAAACAAATTAATATGACGGGTTGTCTGCTAAATGAGAAACGGGAAAAGTTACACCAAACTTCCGTCGAGTTGGTTAAACAAAAACCCCAACCGACACCGATCGCTAGAGAATTTTTTTTTTATATATTTTTCATTGGCGTTCAGTTCAGAAATACATAATCGCTATTCATACGTACGAAAAAATATGCTCAATTTTTTCCATTCAGAACGGGGGGCTGCACGCCTTTTATTTAATTTTATTTTGTATTTTTTCGTGCGCGAAAGTATTGGCCCTCTTTTGTCTCTGCGAGGCGCGTTTCGCTTTATATTAGTGGGATTCCGAAAATTTCTTTTGCATCGCATATTACACAAAACGCAAAAACCAATAATGTTTTATTACTTTTCGTACAGTCTCACAGGGATGTATGGCGCGCGTATGTCGCGCATATAACATGTGTGAAAATTCGTGCGCTTTGGGCGATGTCAACAACAAAATATTTCAGTACGGTTGTGGATTTTAATCGAAACATGTGTTTTTTTATTTATTTTTTAATAATTTTCAGAAAGTCGACATTCCAAGAAAATTTTCTGCACGTGTGTTTTATGCACCACAGTGATTTTCTATCGAATTTCACCAGAAATAAATCTATATGTTTGTAATCTAAAAGTATTACACTAAATCGGTTGATATGGATTTGAAAATTTTCATATTTCGATCGGAAAATATGACATTGACGCTAGATCGAAAACAGTGGAATATTGAATTTTTTTGAATGGTGTTTGATTTTTTGTGGAAATTCAAGATTTATATCCTTCCATCGTTGTAAAGGGTGGGCTAGCACGTTGGGCAACTTTTTGCACACCGCGTATTGCTGACGCAAGCTGTGCGTCAGCAACTTTTCAGCAACTTCAGGTGTCGCTCTCATATTGGACTGAGGAGCTTTTGCGTGAAAAATCGATTTCGCACGAGGAAAAAAAAGCGTTTTCCATTTTCGAAATACTATTCGTGGAAGGTTATGCACTGTTTTATGGAACTTCAGTAAAGGATGGTTTCACTTTAAAATTAAAAAGAAATAAATTTTTCGAGCGAATAAAAATGTAAAGCTTCACTTACAAAACAATGACGATTGTTCGTGGTATATGCATACAATTACAAAGGGATTATGTGCATATATTTCCACGTGAGGATGTTTTTGCACGATACGAGGATTACTCTTCCCTCACTATAAATTTATAAAATGAATGCGCGCCCCATGGCTTTGTTTCGAATTATATTTCCTGATGGAGTTTTCGAAAAATTTAACGACATAATCGCATAAGTTGATTTCCTCATTGAGAAATCGCATTGGAGAATAAAAAAAAATTGAAAATGGATTTATCATTTGAATACATATACGCAATCTGATTAAAAAATAATATTGTGATAGCTTACAAAATTTTCAACGAGTATTTATTTTTATGCTTTTCAAGGATCAATTCGAATGCATTTCAGCATTTTTCATGCACAAAGTAAATAATTGGAGCGTGCATTTTGCTAATGCATCGAAACGGACGGGCGTATGGATTTATAATCCGCCGCACTCTTTGGAATTAAATGCTAAACGGTTCAATTATCTCTTCTGTCTGATTTGGTCATTTTGCATTGTCAGCCTCGGAGCTTTTGTGAACGACGCGTAGAGCTTTGAATAGTTATTTGAATGAAATGAAATAGATTTGGTTTGCACATGAGTTGGTTTAAAATTATATCGTATTCCTCTAGTGAGTTCGAAGACATTAATAACAAGGGAATTTGTAAAGTTTCAAATCGCTCAATCATCTTTACATATCAAACTGACCGGGAGCACTTTGAATGTGATATGTTTGAATTTAGTATAGCTTAAAGTTTAGCCAGTGATTTCACACCGCTTTGATTTTTCGAAAATAAAATGTATACAGCTTATTTGTAGTGCGAACGTTTCGGAGGCGCGATACAAAAGCTCTACGGCTCTTTCAGGATGAATTATTAGAAAGTTCATAGAAACACAGCTAAAAGCAAAACAAACGAAAGTATAAAGGAGATTAATAACGAAAAGATAGTTACGAATTTGGAGCTGGAACACTGAAACTCCTCACTGTCGAGAATTTTTCTCGAACGTACTATATGAAATTGCCAGCACACATACGGCAAAGAGCCTTCAAATTCACATGTTACACACTTCAACGGTAGCTCCTGGCTGTAATATTATTATATAAAACACACATAGCACGTCCTTTTCATAAATATATGATATAGGAGGGCAACCCTGGTGTATACAAGTTTATATTGCAATGGACAAAAGGAGAATTGGCATGGTGTTCTCTTTATTACGCCCATTGTTGCGTCGACACCTAGTTCTAGCAATAGAACTGTATCTGATTGCGAGATCTCTCCTATTTCCTCTCGAATTGATCCGAATAATAGTTTATCTGCCATTGCTGTTTCAATTTCATGAATGTGATACGAAAAACAATTAGGTGGCGGTTTCAAATAAATATTCAATGCAATATTATATATAAAATTTCGCAGTTGACGCAAAAAAGGAAAATTTTCCTGAAACAATGCGCATTAAATCATTATATAAAAAAGCAGTTTCTATCAATCGTAAATATGTTAAATCATAGAAGGCTATGTATTTTATGTTACCAATTTGTTTTTGTGTTGTAATTGATTGATATAGTTAAAAAGCGACGACCTTTGACAATCGTACCCAGGAAATTAATAGGGCTCACCGTTGGGTCATATTTGCTTTGGACCCTGAACACTGGCGACCTGAATGAACATGAAAACATTTCGGGAACACCGCACAAGTACACTAATAAAAATATTTGAACAACTAACTCGCTGTCGGCAAACAATCATCTTTTCGTATAAAGCACGCGCGTTCCATATAAGAGCCCTTTTGTCCCTTGCGTGATTTGGATACATATATATTATATGTTGTATATTTCAAGAAGATGAAACTTTCAAAGCGTTTACGTAAGATTTTTCTCAAATTAATAATATTATAAATGAAGATTTTTATGAAATTAACGTATTATATAAATTAAGCAATTGTATTTTTTTTTTACGTAATTTGCATCGATGTTTATCTATAGATATTATATTTTTGATAAAAATGTAATAATATGTCAAATTAAAGCATTAAATTGCTTAGCAGGAAGTTTTTCAAAGAAATATTGAAAATAGTTTGTATAATGTATTTATATGGATTTTCTTAATATGTCACTTTATACGCAGCTTGTGTTTTTCAAATCACTGTGTGCTACAATTTCTTCTCTAGCAATTTCGCTGAGTGTAAGTTGCAAGGGATAGTTTTCGGTTCAGTGGGCCGATAAGTGTCAACTCGCGAGCAACTTTACTTTTTACATTTTTCAAACTCGTTTCGGTCGCGAACAATCCGATTTCGACCGGATGTTTTCTATTTTTCAAAATTAGTCAAAATAACAAAACGAGCATTGCCAAAAATGAAAAATATACTGGAAACGTTAGAAACAACTATTGTATAGCAATAAGATGCAATAAATTTCATTTACAATCGTAAATACGTTTCACTCTAGATTATCCATCCAACAAAGCGCGAAAATAAAATATAAGCATCCAACGTCTTGTATTCTCATTAAAAACTTAACGGCAACTGGAATCCGTTCACTTACAATAATACACCGAAAAAACTTTTAACGAGCGAACCTCCTCACTGAAAACTTAAACTCCTGTTTTTCCGCACGATTTACAAACAAGAAAAATCAACCGATTTCAAAGCAGACACCCGACAACGCACCCGTTTGCACGACACAATTGACCGACGCCAAACGAGAAAGCGAAAAAGGAGAATTACACGCCCAAGGAGTGACGTTACACGCGAGTTGCAAGGTTAATTCGGCAGTTAGGGGTAGGCTATTAAATGTATTTAAATATATTCATTGGATCCTGGAGGCGAACATTGTTCGGCTTGCCCGTATACAATTGTGGTTTTTGCCCTTGCCGAAGAAAGGGCCAAGTCCGGGATACCCGTTCCGGGAGAGCTTTGTCTATTGCCTGGCCCGGAACTTTTGGATACACCTCCCCGCTTGTCATACGGTCGGTTTGAATAATTTTAAATAAATATATGTATTGTGTAGGTTTTATACGGTGCGGTTTGATAGTGACGCCGTTTTCGGGACGTTGAATGAAAATGTTCTTGTTTGTTTCGATTGTTCTGTTGGAATTTTGTTGGTTCGGTTTATTGGTATTGTGATTTTTTTTAATCGAAAAATTTGGTTGTTAATTGAATTGTTAGTTCAATATATTATTATTATTATATGTAGTTTATAAAAAAAAGAAAAGTTCTGGTATTATTAGAAGTAATTTTTTTTCTTAATAATTGGATAATACAATTCAGGGGCTCGGAAATAAATAATGGTAAGCGCTAAAATTATAAAATTGAGTTTTTTTTATTTAGTACAAAAATTAGTACGTTTGCTACAGAAATTAATAAATAATACTACATTCTCTCAAAAGGTGACAGTACTGTATCAGATTTTTTCTAGTGTTATAAGCATTTAAATGCATGTTTTTGAAAACTGTTTTTCTTAATATCTCCAAAAGTGATAAATGTTGCTTACCATTATTGATTGCCAAGCCCTCGTATGATTATATAGCTAGTTATATAAAATAAAAATATTGATTAAAATTTGAGCACAATAAGAGGGTTATTTATTTTTGTAATATTATAGAATCTGTTACCTGTGTGTGTATGTATAATATAATATAGGGTGGCCCATCGCTTTAATCATTAGTTTAAAAATTAAGGTGACGACTCTGATTTTTAAAATTTGTGATCTGAAGTTTCTTAGATTTTTAAAAAATCATCGCTTTCCAAAAAAATAATGTATTGTTATTGTTAAAACACATTACAAACATGGCTAAAGTTTTGCGAAGACTTTTCAAGTAATTCGTGAGATTTTTGGTTTCCATATTTTTTAAAAATAGTTCCTAATAGGAAAACGAAAATCCTACGTGATTCGGTTGAAATCAAGCCAACTGACTTATAATTAGAAAAAGTCAATGAAAATTAAATCAAAAGGTTCAGGGTATGCTAGTCCAAAAGCGGCGGTCATTTGAATGGCATCCTATTTTATAATAAATCTCAACATGTCTACTTTACAAATCAATAAAAACATTACATTAAAATAATAATTTACTGTGTTTAATTCGAAATTTGAATCCGGCTTACACGATGAACAACCTAAATAATACATATAAACCACAAAATTGAATAGAAATTTATATAAAAAAACAATAAAGAATTTATTTTTATTGAACGCTGTTTCGTGTGTGTTCATTAAATATTTTTCGAGATTTTTTTTTTTGATTGGCTCATACCTTAATTTTTTTTAAATCAATCATGTTCGAAAACCTCGATTTTTCGAAACATTCAAAACGATTTTCAACATAAAAACTATTATATACGAAAAGTACGTAAAAACTCCACAAAACAGTGTCTTCACTAGCGAAAAATCGAAAGTCGGAACGAACGGGCACGCGCCGCCCAAAACACAAACGTCGGCCGTAAACAGTTAATTTACGGCGAATTGATTAACGGCCGAAACGACGTCCAAGTTTCAACGCACGTCAGTGTAATTTCACAAACGGGATTAGCCCAGTGTTTAGATTAAAAATTACATGCAAATTAACGGACCCCGCCCCGATGGCGGTAATCCACTTACTGTTCTCGTGCCTCCATGTCGGGGGCCACTTTCCCTCGCCGATCCGTCGGGTAAAATCCGATTTTGGCAATTTTTTTCCGTCGGACTAATTTGCGAGTGTGCTGCGCAAGAAAAATGATTACCCCGGCGAAAGGGGGACATTTTTTCGACAAAGGGACGGTGCTGATTCACCCCCGAATAGACACCGAGTGTCGACGCGCTTTATAAATTTTGCGCGTTTCTGTTTCGGTGCGGTTCGTGTGTGAGTTCTGGATTTTTTTTTGTATAGAGTGAACGTTGAATTGATCGAGTGAAATAAATGCGAGGTATTCGAATGGAATGATTGAATAATTTATTTTAGAACGAGTGTCGATGGAGTGCATTTTTGGACATGAGACTTTGTTAAAATTTATAATGGAACAGTGGTATTTCTGGTAGCTGAATTGTATTATGTTTATGCCAGAAATACGAACTAAGTATGCAAGTTTACTTAAATTTATTATTAGAATAGTGCTTAAGAATATATTGCTAAGTAAATATTGTGCATTTAAAATAATTTTAGAACGGCGATATGAAAATGAACTCTAATAAATTAATTTCTTAAAATATTATGTAATTAATTTTAATAAATATTAGAAGCATTAAAATTTTATGTATTCATATATTTTGCTCTATATTCTGATTATAAAACATAGTTGCCCATTAAAGGTATTAGTTTGATAGCCGATTTTTACGGTCACAGACAAATTCTATGAAATAAAATAATATATTTTATGATGATGATTATAATTTTTTCTCATAATATGTATTTTTTGGAAAAATCAATAAAATTTCTTAATTATTGTGGTTATTATTTTTATTTATTTGATTTTTTACGAAAATTTTAGAGTTTAAAAATAAACTTAACTTTGAGAGACTTTCTTAAAATGATTTCCGTCAAATATCATATATAATATTTCAAAGAATTCGTCTATGAACGTGAAAATCGGTGATCAAACTTATACCTGCTATGGGCAACTATGTCTTACTAGCAGAGTTCAAAGAGTTTAATATAATACAAACTGATGGTGGTTATATAATATTAAAAACGTTATGATTTCAGTATATAACGAACATCCTGGTTTTCGGATGAAGTAGTTAAAATATTAATATCGATGATAAATTTTATTGCGACAATGAAGTTTAAAAATCACCCTGATTTTTTATCGCACCCCTGTACAAACAATTGAATCGTTCACTTTGTACAAACCAAATAATACAATTGAATTCTGCAAAAAAGCTGGAACAAATGTTCGTTATGAAATATTCTATTTCCCTTTACACCGAGAAGCTTTTGTGTACGAGTACATTGCAAAATATAAATTGCTTCAGTCACGTCGGCAATACGCAAGCATCTCGATAGGCAATTTCATTAAAAGGATTCTCAAACTATTTTATTCGAAACGAGGTCGCATTTATTCGTGTTTTTGTTTGTTTTATCTATTTTTTGAAAATGATTTTCTGTGTAACGAAACTATGTGTATTGAGCGGCGATGCTAGAAGTTTACCGAAAAAGTGTTGTAAGCCATATATTATAATATAAATATTTACCAACATGAAAACTATCCCATATGAATCTTTTACGATATTTTATTTATTTTTATATAATGAAATAAATGAAAGAAAAACACGTACACCGTAACAGTGCTTAATTTTCTACGAAAATTTTCAATGTAAAAATTTTTTTTTGAAATGATCAAAAATCGAACATAAACACGCCAAAATTGAGCCATCAACCTTTCGATTGACATTCCAAATACACATTTTCATACCGGCGAAGTGGCGAGCGCTACAACAAAGGAAGGGCAAATTTTTTGTCGGCAAACAAAAGGGTTGCCGCCTAATTTTTGAGGTGAGCGCCCATTGTGCCGTCGTTAGGTAGGGCTTGTAGGGCGAAGGGCCCCGTTAATCACACAGTGGGGCCCCTCAGTTTTGGGGGCCGTGATTAATCCTGTGCAAGGAAGGAGGCTTTGACGTGCGGTTGACAGAAGCGGCCTTTCAGCACCCGAACTGACCCGTCTGAAAGCCTCTTGAGCTGAAAAGTCGTCTTTTGCAACGTGTGTAAACTTTTTTTTTGAGTTTTTTATGGGTTTGTTTGTATTTTTTTGATGAGTTTGAAATTTTTATTATGTCTTGATTGTAGATTTGTTAAATGTTAGCATTCGGGAAATATAAATGAAATGATGTTGTGGAACTGAGGTAAGTCAAATTTTAAATTATGCAATACTTATTATTTGTTTATATAAACTACAAGGAAGTTAAAGATGATGAAAAACCTTATTTTTTATTAAATTTAGTAAATATATTGATTTGTTTCAGTGTTTTGTTATTTATTTCGTAAATATTTAAATAGATTCACCGTGTGAAAATCCTTAAATTTAATTCTACCTCATTTCAAACTGTAAAAAGTCTTGAATTATTAAATTCAGCGTAATCTATTTTCAAATAGTTTAAAATTTCACTATTTTGTTAATTAAATCAAACTACTTCAACCAACAAAGTTTCCATTAATTAGTTTCCGTTAGTTTTTGGTTATTACCAGTTTTCATCGATTTCTGAAGTAATGTCAAAAATAGTGTGATTATTAAAAGGAAATAAGTAAGTATAGTATGTCTGAAATTATGTGTGGAAGAATGAATAATTATAATACTGGAGAAATATTTTGCTTTTCGAAATAAGAATAGGGCTTTTTTTTGCGCCGAAAACAATTTTTGTGTCAGAAAAATAAGCTCAAACGAAAATAAAGATCATACAATTATTTAATCTGTATTCGTTTGATAACAGCAACAAAAATTTGTTGAAAATTTTTCAAATTGAAAAAATAAATTTACTCTATGCTTTCTTGTATCATAAAAATTTAATTAATTCATTGACGATGATCCACTAGAAACAATCTAGACAACATTAAAAGGCCTTCAAATTATTTCAATAGAAAAACAGTTATTATTTTTAAAAACTTCGATAAAAATTCGAAAATATATCAACCCAACATACAAACAATTTCAAAACAATAGATTTTCGTTCACACCGCCTACCAGCCTAAAGCAACACAACAGAGCGTAATTAATGCCAACTAACTCCGAATCTCGAAAAACGAAAAGCCTCACACACAGTGGCGTAGCTACCTAACTGCAAGGGGATGCGAAGCATCTGAGCCCAAGCTGCGAAAGAGCCCACATTTTTAAACTCTCAATTTGAAAAAAACAATTATTATTCATCTTAAAATATCGAATTTTGAAACGGAGCAGGGAACCGACAATATAATAACAAAATATTCGACACATAAAATTTTATTAATCAATTGTGTTTTGTTGTGTTGTGTTGTGTTTTGTCAATTAATCATTTGTTGTGGTTTTTTTTTTATATGTATGTCTTCCGTAAACGGAAGTAATGTGTCACCGAATGCAAGCCGTTTTATACAAAAAAGTGTTGAGTGATGTATAAAAAAATAATTAGAATAGACGAGGAAGAAAATATTAAAAAACTGCTAAAACTGGATAAATTTTTAATTAAGAGTAATCAAATTGAGAATAATAAAATGATAGGGCAAAATAATAATAGTTCTCAAAATATTTTAAATTCGTCAGAAAAAAATATGCAGAAGTTTTCTCACAATCAGACCAATTTGATATCCAATTCGTCCGACTAATAACATTATTGAAAAATTATTTTGCTGACAATATGACCATAAAATAATTTTCACAATTACTCATCACAAAATACGGTTGTTGAGAAAGTGAATTTCCGGAATTTTATGTTGCATTTATGTTATTTTTTACTTTACTAATGCTAGTGTCGAAAGGTCTTTCAGTAAATTGAAAATTATTAAAAACCACAGAAGAAATACTATCAGATAGTCAAGACTGAATAATCTTGCAATGTTGGTCATTGAACATAAACGAGCAGCATAATTAGATGTAAAAAATTCCATTGGTGATTTCGCGAATGCGAAACCAAGAAAGAATTTTAAAATTGCTGACCTCGTTTCTAAAATATTTTATTATTTACTTTATTATATGATTATTTAATATGTCGATTGGAATATATATGTTATAGGCAAATTATAACGGTAGGCATTTTCCAACTTGTTCACTAACTAGAACTGCTAGTATGCAATATTACGCTTTATGACATAGGACTTAACGCTCATATTTAAATCCGTGGATACGCGTTTATGTAACGTTCTGGGTTTGAGCAGCGCTAAAAATCGTGCTATGTTCAGATTGCGTCCGCACGTTTGACGTTTCGTACGATCGATGGTCATAAGTGAAATTAATAACGATAACGAAAAAACGTCGGAAACAAATTTTGATTAAGAAAAAATATCAAAAACAACGCATTTCAATAATACGTTTGGAGACCTGTCAAAGATCCACGAACACTGCGCATGCGCTCACCAACGTGACATCCAGAAACCAAAACGACATAAGTGCATAGTATTATATTCATGAGCCTTAAATCGTTGAACATAAAGCTCAATATGGTAAATATAGGCGTTAGAAAATGCCTGCCGGTATAATCTGCCTATAACATATACATAAAATTATTTAACTTCATATTAAAAAAAAAAATGACAAAGAGCCCTTATGTAATTTTTGTATCTTGGCCCAAAATTTCTATCATAGCTACGCCACTGCAGTCACACAAACGCCGCATACGCACATGTGAGTTTCGAACAAGCAAAAAAAAAAAACCCAACGACCCCAGGCAGTTACAAAGAGACGAATCCAGAGGAACCGAGCGAGACGGAG
Source organism: Hydropsyche betteni (assembly GCA_028571205.2). Lineage (NCBI taxonomy): Eukaryota > Metazoa > Arthropoda > Insecta > Trichoptera > Hydropsychidae > Hydropsyche > Hydropsyche betteni. Next base: position 1,665,845 of record JAOXNN020000031.1, on the reverse strand, counting down.
CCCCGGCAATAAGATAACTCTCCGGGATTAAGAGGGCCACGCATTCCACGATGGACAGTGGCCAAAGGAGGGACGCGGAGGTCGCTTACGCAGTAGGAGCTGAGGTCGACTCCTCGAGGGCCGTTATCTGCGGACTTGATTAAGCGCGGGACATTCCGGATAATCCGGATGGCCGAGCGCTGATATATTGGACGAGCCGGCTTATCAACGACTCGTTTGACGCTTTCGATTTTCGGCGGTTCGGTACCTGTTCGTTTTTTTTCGGTTGACGCTTGTTGTTGTTGTTGTCGTTGGGAAAATGAAATTATGAGATGTCGGTTTTTTTTTCCAATTGTAATATTCCTTTGGTTTGTTCGATTTATTCGGTTCTAAAAATATCGTTTGATTCAATTGAAATCTTATTGATATATTGTGTAACTAGTATATAGGCCCGATGTTAATAACATCGGGTATGGATTTGTTAAGAAACGGAAAACGATAAAATATGAAAA
>JAOXNN020000031.1:1653773-1665254 GCA_028571205.2 Hydropsyche betteni | reverse complement strand
TCGGAAAGAGTTGGTAGCTCAAAATTAATTAATCAATAATTTTATAGTTCATATTTAAAAAAAAAAGACATCCGCTTAATTCGGCGATTAGCGTCGTGGAGTCGTTCTTCGACTATGGTAGGAGAGGTCCCTGGTTCAAATCCCCCGGTCTGTGGCGACTTTCGATTTTTGGATTCGAAAACGATCGTTGATAGTTTTAAAGTCGCGAGCGTCATTGTGACACACAGACGCACAGACACACAGACAGACAGACAGATAGAGAGACAGATATCTGCTATTATATATATAGGGGATTTGAATTTGGAATAAGTAAAATCGATAAAAAAAAATTATGTTACATAAAAGTTGATTTCAATTTGAGGTAATACTCATAGGAAATGGTAACAGAGACGTTATTCACTGTCATAAAGTTCCATAATACAATAATTTTCATGTTTTGTTTTAAAAAATTGCCAAAATACTCAATGAGCTATTGGTTAATATAGATATAAATAGTCATGTACTGAAATTATTAACGAAACTAAAATAACGCTGACTGTTTCAATATTAATATTTGATAGAAAATTTATTACTTTGACGTGAACGCAAATGGCAGGTTTTATCAAAAAATAGTTAATATTTGAATTTGTAATATAAATTATCGGTGATATAAAAAATTATTTTTCAAAACCAAATATATTATAAATAATTGACATATGCAAAATATGAAACTGTTCATGCAAAAATTTTGTTTGAAGCAAGTATTTTATGATTTATAATATTTTAACGATAATTAGTATTTTCACCTATATATTCTAAGAATTTATGAAAAGCTTCAATGAAAAATATAACGAACTCGACCAATGAACAAAATTTAGTTTTCACGTTTAAATGGGAAACTTCGAAACTGAAAGAAACTATCAACCACGTCGTTGATGAAAATTGAGATACCAAAGGAGGGATTGTGAGTGGGAAATCAGCCCGTTTTTATGTAACCACGCCTAGTACGTACGTGTTCTCAGTTTTTCTTATACTTCCCACTTTGGCCTCAATATAATCCCGGGCAGTTTCAGATTACCGACAGCGGGGAGAACAGGCAAGATTAAGAAACAGATTTAGTGCTGCTGAACATCTTAAAGTCTTAAACAAACTGATAAAATAAAGCGGCGAGAGTGCTTTGTTCCGCGGGCGTGCCGATAATGAAAAGGCGCTTGACCCTGCGGCCAACGTGGTCAATTTAATTAAAACGACGTCTTCAAGTTGTTTTGGCCAAAATTTTAGCTGAACCTAAAAGTGCCGTTTGTTAATAATACAGATTATTGGAAAATTTTGGAGAAAAATGTACTTATAATTAGTGTTTATAATTACTGTCTATATAAGCTGGAAGCGTCTATGCAGCATAAGCAATATGAATACTATTTCATAATAAAATCACAAGCAGTAAGAATTGTATTTCATCAATAGTGTTTATAATAAATTGATTTAATATAACACATTTTTACAAGAGAAGTCTGAATGAATATATAATACATATTGTATGTTTTACTCCATCACTGGTCCACAGCTACCTAATTGGTCACCTTATTTCGCGCAACTTTGACATTTGAGGTTATACATTACTGATAGACGCGAATAAAATCTGTCACTTTAATATACATTAGAGGTTTCTTTAATTTTCTATCCAAAAATTCTTCCAATCCAGTCTTTGTGGTTCGTAATCATGCCATCGTCACGCATCATAATCACCGAGATATATACGAGATTACGACCTGTCAGTTTGACAGCCCATCCATCGAGCGGTAGCGACACTTATTTCATATCACCAACTGTCGGTTTTCGATCGGTCAGTTGGCGTCCGCCCGTTGTCTTAGCACCCAATAAGGATATTATAAAGTTAAAACAAAAAAAATCTTAGGTTTAATATGCTTCATATGAAGAACTCACATACATCTAACGATAGTTTCATAAAGAACTCTTTCTTGAGACGTACACTAAGTTTGTTCGCCAAGAGCTACCTCTTCGTCGCTAATGACCACCACTAGTGGCACGGGACATGGCCATTAAGGTTCAATTTGGAGACGCCAATAACCATTTTTGACCATCGAGTTCAACTAACGTCGTTACGCACTAACAGCCTAAATTAAGTACATACTCGATGCGGGTGTTGAAAGACAAGAGTTTCGATATGAATATATCACGGATCAAAACTGAAGTATTTGAATTAATTTTACTAATTATATAACGGCCATAGAAAAAGTATCGAATCAAGTGAGTATATAAGAACATTTTTTTTGTTTATACTTCAATTTATTGAATTGAAAAAAAAATTAAGGTTCTCTCCAGTTTCAAGAGTCCGTCGGACTGATCAATTAAACAGCAAACTACAATAATACGTTCTCGAGTCGTAGAATCTGTCGTTTACGAATCGGTGGGACGAGAACTTCGAGAACTTGCTTCTGATGGCGATGGAAATTTTCAGACCTCCACTTTCAGCATCCGAGTGAATTTCGCACTTGCGAACAAGGACGAACTTTCACCAACGGTAATTCATTTATTTCGCATGTGAATAATTATACTCATGCGAGAGGACGAAGGGTATACGTAGTCAAGCAAGCGGATAGACTAGATCAGACGTTGTTAATCTTTTCACTTCTCGATCGGTAGAAAAACTCATAAATAGCAATATATTTTTTTCAATTTATGATATCGGTTATTGCATCATCAATTAGTGAATTAAAATTTGAGTAATTAATTGGTGTTGTTATAAAATCATTATAAAAATCCACATCGAGTGATGGATCGAATTGGATTGCCCGAATAATTGAAATTTAATAACATAAGAAATGGCAAAGGATTTGTTGAATAACTCTGGAATGAAGCATATATAAGAGTTAATTTACGTATACGAGAGGTAAGATTGTAGGGCTATTTGTTATCACGTATCAAAACATCTGCGTTATGCTGTTTTGTTCTCGTGTTGCATTTTGCAGAAATTCATGTTTGTATTAATTTTAGATTATATTTTGAGTAGAATATTTTTAACAGTGGGGTGGAATTTAAGCATTTTTTGCACATTCTGATTTGTTTTGAAAACTTACTCAAGATTGTCATACACATGAAAAATATTAAAATCACTTGGTATTGTTCGATACATTAAATACCTACGTTTGAAAGTAAGGACGCCTTTCGTTATAGTTGGTGTATGTATGCGGATTATTTAGGTTAGGGTTCTTGAACTTTTAGAATATGTACATTTATGATATTGTATAAGTAGAATATCAAGTTAAGAAGTCCGCTTGTGGATTGTTTGATAAATTGATTTCAATTCAGAAGTTACACAGGAAAAGTCTTCAAAGGTTCTGATATTAAGTTGTCAGTTAGGAACAATATGTATATATGAATTTAAACATAGAAAAAATGTAAATTTTTATAAAATAAAAATGAAGTATTTTCATATAAAATTTTTATTATGAACATGTCAAAAATTTCATCAGGTTTATATGTATTATTATTTCTATGTTTAACTTTGTCATCGATATATAAAATATTTATATTCTATATTATATTTATAAATCATACGAAACAGTAAAATCTCTAAAATGTATTTTTCGAGTTGAGGGTGTAAAGTGAACTTTTTATTTCATTCTAAAATTTTAGCTATATTAGTGTTGCAATTAAACATACATATATACAATTAACGGTAGAAGACTTACTAACTTTCTGAATGCTGGCTTTGAAATAAAATATTTTGGTAAAAGAAGAACTGTCATTTAATAACTTATTTAAAGTATTTATTTTTCACATTATTGGATTATTCAAATCAATTTCGAAAAATACAATTCAAACAGTATTTTAATAAAAATGGAAACCAACAAAAAGTAAATAATGATACGGAAAAAAAAATAAAAAAAATAAAATTCAGTGAGTTGGTAAAAAAACTTTAATAATAAATTATTTTATACAATATCAGTAATTTGTTGATGAATAAAAGATTATAGCAATTGAACATAAAAAAAATGTATTATTTGAGGTTCTTAATGAGGAAAAATTTACTGTTATATTTTTTGTTTGAAACACAAATAATATTGCTATCTGAAAAATATTTTTGTTTATGAAATTTTTCCTTATTAATTTGTTCCTCTTGTTCTATTAGGAGGGGAATATTGTCGTATCCCAGCGATCTCTTCAAATTTTTGCCAAGAGGAAAACGTTCAATGAATTGGTTGAATGATATGCTTTCCCAAAATTCCTGTTTATTCATCATCGTGAAAAATGGAGTCCAGATTTTTACCAAAGTGAAAACACACCTCAACTTTTTGAAGAATGTATCCTTAGAAGTTAAACAGTCGAAGAGCCCGAGAATCAGTAAAAGATGATGAATTGTGATTTATCCCAGAAATATCCTTTTATTGTCTTCTAAGTCCTTAGTATCTTTATCCAGTGAGTAGTATTTAAAAATAATAGTATGATGTTGAATCGATAATTAACGGTTAGAATATTCACTTCTAATGAAAGAACACTTGCAAATGAAGTGCTCGCAACGCTTGCGGAATTATTATAGCTTATTGTTACAACACATAATATAAACACGGAAAAGGAAACGGGGATTTTATTTAGAATGCATTTCTATTTCCTGTTTACATAGCTCGTTTGCGAAATAGATGTTAAATTTATAGTAAAATTTTTGTCGTACGAACATTTTTGATATTACAACAGAATCAAAATTTCGGACACTGCATCGGGATCTGAAATAAAGTTCACTTCAATTCTTGGTTTTTAAACAGAAAATTTATAGATTATGTTTCAAATCCATCTGAATTTTATATAACACTTTGTATAGTTTTATACATTTCTTTCACTCACTCCATACCGAGTAGCCCGAAATGGAGTCGAGGCCGTTTCAAGAACACATCTTTAATAATCGATTCCGAATATTTATTCAGCACATGTGCGAATATTTAAACAAGCCATTCCTTCATAATAATATTGCCATGAATAAAGGGGAAACTGTGAAAGCAGAGAACCCGCTTTTACAGCGCTGCAGGGCCATAAGACGACGACCGCGTAAATCGCGCACCGTTTTTTCGACAATAAAATAAAGTTGTTCGCCCTTTTATACGAGCCCTGCGAAAACTTTCCACTGTCTCATTTCGAAAGTTGTAAGGATGTAAAAGTTGTTTATGATTTTCGACGACACGGAGTCCCGCCGAACGACCAGAGCCGTTTAAAGAAGGTGGCGAAGTCGACGTCAAAATGGTGTCGCGTTTTGTTCCTTGCCTTTTTAAATTGATGTGTTGAAATTTTTGGATGATTTTATTGATGTTGAAAGTCATGAAAAGTCATCGGTTTTAAATTGATGGAATTATAAAAAATATGTTGAAATTAGATTATTTTATATGAAATATAAAATTTCATTCTTATTGGTATTATATTATATGTTAGAAATGTTGAAAGATATTCAGAAAATATTTAATATTATAGATTAGATGTATAACGTTGCTGTATTCATGTTTCTTCCTTAGGTTTTCTAACTCTACGTACGGGGAGAATATCGACACTGAATATTATATTATTCGACCTTTCTTTTCCGGACACTATGTATGAGGGATCTTCGAAATCTTCTAGAAAGAATACAATAGAATGCACTACGAATTTATATGAAAATTTCCATACATTCGAAAATATCAAGTGCGGTATGTGTTGCGACATGAAAGAAAAGTTCAGATAGTAAAAGAAAAATCAAATCAATAACGCATCTAGTTTTCATGATGCATTTCGTACAAACTGAATATTAAATTTCGCTCGTGCTACGAAAGACCACTCGCATAAACAAACACCCTTCTATAATTATTCGCTTTGTTGCGAGAAGAAATTCCACATCGCACTACACAATCATATCGAATCCCAGGAAATTCTTCACACTTCCACAACGGGAGACTGCAAATTTTTCTTTTTCCATTGTAAGATGAATTCTATGGACCGCTTTTGGACAACCCGGTAAAGGGCGGCGACATGACGTGCGACGGCATATAATGACGTGTGATTACATTAAGACACCCTCTTCATATTTGTGTGTCTGACAGACTCAGGGCGCCAGGATCAGGGCCAGGGGGAGGCGGGGGGTCTTTCTGCGAGAAGGGCTCGGTCAAAGGGCACACTTAAACCAGTGCTTCCCGAACTGTATCAATATCAGATACAGCTCTTATCTGGACCGACGCCACGATTATTATCTACACAATAAAGTTTCGGTTCTTCGGCGCACATCTTTACGTTTCTGATGAGTACTCAGATATGCGGGCGAATTCAATAAATGCGCCCCCGAATTTTGAGAAGCTTTCGCTGAAGGTCCGACGCTGAATAATTTATATGCGAAGTGGGAATACCTCCCTTCCACGGCACGGAAAGCCTACTGTGCCCGTCTGCGAACGGCGTCATAATGGCAACTCGGAGAAAGGATTGAGTGCCGGCCCATTACTTTGCCATGGGCCTGGAAGATCGACGGAAAAAATCTCCGAGAACACAAAACGTGCAGATATATTAGGGTGAAAATAAGGGAATGAGTGCGAGGGACAAAGGTTTCGAGCGGCGATTTTGCTCCGAGGTCCCGCCGGCGGATGACTAGACGGTTTTCCTACTTACGAAGGTGGTGGAAGTTTTTTTTTCTTCGGGGGTTTTAGATTTTTGGACTTTGTTTAAATGGTCGTGAATGTTTTACCCTTTTAGGTTCGAGATGGCGATTCGTTGACTGCGAGGATAAAGGTTGATCGATCTGTGGTGTCTGTTTGAATTATGATCGAAACATCAATAATTCATATGTAAATTATAAGAGATTATTTAAAAAAAAATTGTATTCAATATTGTTATTAAGGGAAGAAATGTTTCAGGTCGGTGTCCAAGAGGTTGATGGTAAGAAAACTTGTTGGTGATGAATTTGAATGAGCTTGAACGATCAGTGCACAAAAAAATTCTGCTGTTCTCTTTTTATTCAGGTATTTAATAAAATTCGTTGAATGTTCATAGACTCAAATATTAACATTAACATGGTTCATAAAAAATAGAATATATGTCATGTATACATAGACATTATGCAATTTATTTGGAAAAATGGTCAGTATAATATTTGAATCATCATCATGGGCAGCCCGCTCACGCCCAATGCTGGACAAAGACCTCTCCGATACTTTTTCATTCGCTTCTATCTTGAGTCACTCTCGTGTATGCGACACCACACATCTTGTGTATTTCGTCTAGCCATCTGTAAATAAATAAAATTTATCATCATTTATATCATCATAAATATTTTAAAGACAAATATGATTGAAATAAATTAATGTCACAAAGAAAAACGAATCTAAATGATTGATTAAATAACAGGTGTCTCAACCAGCCCGTGATGTAGTGGTATGACAGACTATCAATATATTGATGATGGTCCAAATCGCGGGTTGGCCTAATAGTGGGACTCCATTTTTAACATTTACTCTATTATCTCAGATGGGGTTTTAACCATTTTACCCAAAAAAACGAGAGTTAAATCTTTCATTTGATGAGGCGATTTTAAAAATGGTTCCTATTACATTCTTTATCGTCCGGCTTATTTATGTACTAAATTATAATGTCTAAATTATATTTACCGGCGTCGCGATTGCTTGTAACAACAATTATGAGCTGTCCTCGGCGATCGGTACACTAGTATGTGCGATAAACGCGTTTGGATCGGTCCTTCTTCCTATCTTGTTGATGAGATGATTTAATGATTTTGCCACCATAGCGACTTTAGGATAAAACCTGTAATGGCATGTTGGTGTAATTGTATTTGTGTGTACACAAATTAATAATATATTTTTTTTATATTTGCTTAGCTAACTGCGTGAACGCAACGAATCCGAGGGGCGCGGGAGGTATATCAGTTGGTAGCCTGAGAGTTTTACAGAAATGCTGATTATTTTAAACCAAATTAACCGAAAAAAAAGACATCTCAAGCAAAGAAAGATATTTCATACAATTATTAGGTCACATAACACTAAATATCATAAAAACACAAAAACAATCATACATTTCACGGAAATCAAATAAATTTTCACAAATCTACATTAAACAACAGTAAAAAAAAAAAACAATAAAAACCTCGATAAACTCCAAATCTGCATATAAAAAATACACACTAGTTTCAACCTAAACTCGTCTATTTTGGGCTGGGCACGCGCGAACATAACGTTCATAAACTGGCAATAATGCATAAATCACGATCTAGCCAAAAAGTGCGGTTGTTTGTGTGCGCGAAAATCTGGCGGTGGTTCTCTCGCCCGATCGACGACACATGCACGTAATGGGCTTATTTTCAGCATTAAATCAAATTTAAGTGTAGAAATACGGCTGCTGAAATTTAGCTAAATGCTGTCGCTGCACGTGTACTTCCGCGTGCTGCTAAATAATAACTGCTTCCGTGCGCAAAACCGAATATACATAATTGTCGCGCAAACTGTTCTCACCTTGGTCTCGCGGAAAGCTGTTGCGATTTCATGTTTAGAGTTATTGGACAATTATGATATCCTTTAATCGTTTTATTGTAAAAAAATTAAAATTATATTTACGGATTTACGTCTTATCGATATTTATATACGAAATATTTTAAAGATTCAGTACTTTATTGCAGCTTTTACACTCCAAGTTCAACCCTTTGAACTTCAAACTGAACCTTCTGCACATTAAATACAATTTATTTAATTTATTAAATATTTAAAAATACGTTAAATTCCACGGTACTAATTTTCAGATTGATTTACAGGTTGCTTTCGACTTAAGATGGAAATAAATTTCTGAAATTCGGTCGTAATTTCATATCATACAAAAAAAATCGATTTTATTTATATACAAATTTTATTTTTAACTCGTACTCTTCCAATAATAATAATAATAATAATAATAATAATAATAATAATAAAACAACAACAATAATAATAATAATATAAAAAAATAGTTTACCAGATATATTTTTCAATAAGTAAAACACACATCCCAAAAATAGCAGAAAAATCTCGCGGATAATGTGAATAATTAGAACAAGCCATATTTTTCCAAAATGCATTAACCGTAGGTGATGACTGCTTGTAATTTAGTAAGTAATTTTTGAAAAATAATGAATTAAAAACAAATCGTATTATTATTTTTTTCGGTCGTTAGTGCGAACCATCGTAAGATGAACTGTCGTAAATTGAAAAATATCTGTTTTATATTATGAAATGTAAATGTCTATGTGAAAATTATTAAAAATCACCAACTGAGATCATCAAAATCAAATTGAAGAATTGATTGCACATCATTAATAATTTAAATTTTTTATTCTTTTGAATGAAATTGAGATAGATTTCTAATGGTTGAATTTGATTTGTGAACGGTTCAATTTAAAGTTAAGAAGGTTGAATCTGATTTGTATAAGTTTGAGTTTGCAGTGTAAATTTCGTATAAAATTTTCGATTCGAAATATTAAAACACGAGATCGATCACTTTTTATGAACATCGATTATAATTTCACGACCTTCAAAACCTTTAACGCCCAAATTTTCATAAAAATTTCCAACTACAACCCGACCGCCCCAACCACCCTTCATAAGCCCGGATCGATCCCGGGGAGGGAAGATCATTTTTCTGCGATGCAGAAAGCGTCGGGACGTAGGAAACCACCTGATTTAGATGTTTTGTGGAGCCGGCCGCTAATGGATGAATCAGACATCCATACGAGATTCCATTACAGAATTGACACGGGGCCAGATAAAATGTCTGCCCGGCACACGCCACACGAAAGGGATGTGAAAATATTCGGTGCCATTAGAAAGAAGGGGAGGAACGTGTACATCTTATCTTTATCCTTTATGCTGCGTCGATCGGAACTATCGTACATGCGAATAAAGTATATGACGTGTGGGAAAAATGGTGAGTTATGTCAATTCGTTCGATTGATTTTTTTTTTTTTTGATAATACATTATTAGGATTTCTGGATTTGACTAGAAATTTAGATAATATATTTTTAATCCAGAATCCGGGATTAAAACTCGGCGATCTAGAATTTGATGTTTTAAAATTAAATATTTTATAAAATGTATTACTCAGGGCATTTTTTTACCTTGTAACGCAACGGAACGGCATTCCGGCACCTTTTTTCTCGAAATTTTAAAAAATGTTTGCAAAATTTTATTTTCTTCTTTATTTGAAAATTTTTGATTTTTTTCTTAGAAGCTATTGACTGTTAGTCCCTTTTGAATATAGGGGTATCATAGGATCCATAAAATAATTAAATTAAAAGGCTTAAAAAAAGTGCGTTCCGGCACTTTTTTTTTTTTTTTTAAAAAGCACTGGATACATTTAATCGTAACTAACGATATGTAAGCAAAAAACAAGAATAAAACAAACAAACTGAAACATTCAATCATGTGATATGTTTACTTCAGCGGTTGAAATAAATTATTATTAATTTGAAAATCGGATGTGGCAATATATGATCGGATTTTTTTTTAAATATATTTGATTTTGGATCAGGGCTCGATTCGGACTCGTCAAGTTTCCAAAATATTGAACTCAGACTTTTATGAACCCTATAGATTATACGATATGAATCTATTTTGCGTTGTGATTGATTATCTTTAGCAATTAATTTGTGGACTGATGTCTTGTGACTGATGGTAACAAGATGCTAAGATAAAGACGTTCAGTGCAATAAATTCTCAACTAATTACGTAATTTTCGATCCATATTCATGACGCCGATAAATGTCAAATTCGACCGTATCACATTAATGAACAAGATTTACACGAGTACACTAAAATCAATTAATTTAATCGCCCTGCTCCGAAGAAAAACATCGCCCGAGTTGCAATGAAAAAATATTTCGCTACACACTCATTATATTATCGGCGGCAAATCCGACGGCGCTATATTCATGCAACTCGACGACGCTTTCCGCACAAAGCACCACATAAGGGAATCCATAAAAAAAACGAAAGACATAACATAATTTTTCAGACAGACTTCACACGACTCTCGCGTCGAATTTCCATAATTTTTCGTGCGTAATTTTCGCGACGGCGTGTTTGCTCGCCGTAAAGCTTTTTCGGGCTTTACAGAGTGGCGTACAGTTTCGCTGACAAATTGTCTCGTCGCTCGGCTTCGACGTGTTGTCTTTGGGCTTAAACGCCACCCGATGGTGGGACGGGCACTGAGTGGGTAGTAGACGACAGACGAGGGTAGTAGCAAGACGGGGTGGTAAACGGCGGGGGTGGCTCCTCTCCGTCGTGTAAATAAAATGTAAATGCGTCGAAATTATGCGCCCGGAGCCATTGAAAATTTCGCACTAGGAGGAAGGGTTGGCGAAACGAGCGCCTAATTAATGCTCTTTTAATCAATTTCCGCCCTCGGCAAGGGCCGGATTTGAGCCGATGGATCCTTCTGCGTGGATCTCTGGATATATATATGTATATATATATATATATATATATGAGTGTGTG
>JAOXNN020000031.1:1632195-1645267 GCA_028571205.2 Hydropsyche betteni | reverse complement strand
ATGTGCGATTTTTTGCGAAAACTTGCGGTCCCACCCGGAAGTCGAGCGGCGCGATGCGCGGTCCTGTAAGTGTTAAGGACAAAGTTTAAATTTTAAAAAAGCGTCTCAGACAGAACGACTTCCGGTTTTGCAATATTTATGATAATATAGCTTTCCCAGTTTTTTCCCAGACTTTCGATACTATTAATTTGTTGATTCGCTTATTTAGAAAATAGATCATTTATTAGTATTAGTTGGTATATCGTAAAACTACATTGAAAAAACATCTAATATGAGTGAAAGCAAAAATCCGAATCGATGATCATCCTGTCAAGTGCAAACTAACACGTAACGTTGTCCACCTCTAACGTTTTTGAAGCACAAAAAAGATTAAACACCCCTGCCGTGTAAGAATGTCACAAGGGGTGGGTGGCAGCTTAAAACAAGAGACTGAAAGGAGAACAAAATCCGCTAAGCTGCTCATACGTCAAAGATCCACCACCCATCCTTGCTTACCATTCTCATTCTTGTTCCGTATTACATACTGCTGGCTTTTGGTGTCGTCCTCGGAGACGAAAGTAATACGATATGATGTGGTGACATTATGAAATTTTTCATTTCGGTACTCGCTAGGAATCTGCAAATATTCGACGCGAAACAAACCGAACGTTTCTCATAAATTTCGGCTGTTTGCGTGTGTTTGGCGTGTTTTGTGCAATCGTTTGTGTTTGCGTTTCGGTGAGGGTCAAATGGGATTTTTCGAATATTTCGTTTTGAATACTGAATTCGTTGGATGATCCTATCGGGTGGTAGTTTTTTTTTCTCGATGGGATCGGTCGTCGGTTATAATTTTGTCAGGTGTGTTTGATACGGCTGAACCGTTGACATCGGAAGAATAATGATGATTAATTACACATTTTCAATCAAAAAAATAATTAACGTTCGACGTCGCATTGCGGCCGATTTTATAGCGAAATAAAATGAAAATAACTTTGTGTAAAAGTGAATTTAAAAATTGTATTTGTTGCTACAAAGGGAATTTGTTGAGATTATATTTAATTTAATTTTTAAGTGTAAATATAAATTTTCTTCAGTGTGTATATTTATATTTAAAAGCTTCTATATCAATTTGTATTAATTTAATAGGAGGTCTTTAAGGGGACCCTCAACCGGAATAGGAAGGATAATTTGATACATCGTTAGTCTCCATCTTATTAAGTGTTACACGAATTTCAAGCAGGAGCTGAAATTGCTTACGAAATTCGTTCTTTTTCTTCTATTTTTATAAAAATTACGAAATAATTACTGCTCGTGCAATATTTATCAAATGAGTATTTCAAACTAGTTAAAATATTAAAAAAATATTTATTACACACAAATACAAGATATTCACACATAAAAAAAGCATTTCATCTATAACTGTACAATAATATAAATAAACCCTTGGATTTACCATTTTTTCATTGTAAAATATATACAATAAAAATTAAAAAAATATTAACTTCGATTAAAACATATAAAAAACGCCAAATCCTTACACAAAACGAACTTAAAAAAAAAACCAACAAGCATTTCAACATCAACCAAACCACCGCCGATTCAATCAACACCACCCATCAACAAGCACCCCCAACACGAGCCCCCGACAGAGAAGGGCTGCCATTCTAAGACACTTCGTGTGCGAGGTCTAGGAAATTATTTAAGGGCCGGCCGAATTATGCGGCCGTCGGTGCCGTAATTCACGGGGCCTCATTAACGGCTCCGGCCATAAATCCATTCATTAAGGATTGTTAGAGGAAATTAAGCGGCGTGTTTACAGCGAGAGGGGTGTACTGCTACAACGGGGTGGTACGGTCATCGCGACCGATCCCTGTAATGTAAATATACAGCGGTGACGGAGGATTTTGTTCGTTTCGGTGCGGATGTGGGAGGATCTTGTGCTGGAAGTTATGTGGATTCAGGAATGGCCCTGTTTTTTGGATATGGCCTCGGATAGATATAGTTTTGCGGTGTGCGAATGTTTATAGAGGATGGTGGTGAAATTATTATTTTTCTAGCGTGATTAATGTTGGAGATCGATTTCGGTCTGATGTGGGAGGATCTTGTATTGGAAGTTATGTAGATTCAGGAATGGTTCTGTTTTTTGGATATGGTCTGTGGGAGATATGGTTTTGCGGTGTGCGAATGTTTATAGAGGATGATGGTGAAATTATTATTTTTCTAGCGTGATTAATGTTGGAGATCGATTTCGGTCTGATGTGGGAGGATCTTGTATTGAATGTTATGTAGATTCAGATGGCCCTTTTTTGGATATGATCTGTGGAAAATATGGTTTTACGGTATTCGAAAGTTTATAGAGGATGATGGTGAAATTATTATTTTTCTAGAGTAATTAATGTTGGAGATCGATTTCGGTCTGATATGGGAGGATCTTGTATTGAAAATTATGTAGATTCAGGAATGGCCCTTGGTTTTTTTAAATGGTCTCATTGTCAGATAGATATAGTTTTGCGGTGTGCGAATGTTTATAGAGGATGGTGGTGAAATTATCATTTTTCTAGCGTGATTTATGTTGGAGATCGATTTCGGTCTGATGTGGGAGGATCTTGTATTGAAAGTTATGTAGATTCAGATGGCCCTTTTTTGGATATGATCTGTGGAAAATATGGTTTTACAGTATGCGAAAGTTTATAGAGGACGATGGTGAAATTATTATTTTTCTAGAGTAATTAATGTTGGAGATCGATTTCGGTCTGATGTGGGAGGATCTAGTATTGAAAGTTATGTAGATTCAAGAATGGCTCTGTTTTTTGGAAATGGTCTCATTATCAGATAGATATAGTTTTGCGGTGTGCGAATGTTTATAGAGGATGATAGTGAAATCATTATTTTTCTAGCGTGATTAATGTTGGAGATCGATTTTAATCTGATGTGGGAGGATCTCGTATTGAAAGTTATGTAGATTCAGGAATGGCCCTGTTTTTTGGATATGGTTTGTGAGAGATATGGTTTTGCGGTGTGCGAATGTTTATAGAGGATGATGGTGAAATTATTATTTTTCTAGCACGATTGATGTTGGAGATCGATTTCGGTTTGATGTGGGAAGATCTAGTATTGAAAGTTATGTAGATTCAGGAATGGCTCTGTTTTTTGGATATGGCCTATGACAGATATGGTTTTACGATATGCGAAAGATAATAGAAGATGAAAATGAAATAATTATTTTTCTAGTATAATTAGTTTTGGAGATCGATTTCATTGTGGTTCTGTTTTTTTTTTTTTACTTTGTGAACTGTTATGGTTTGTACGCGGAAATATTATGATATGTCAAAGACGATAGTGAAATTAATATAATATCTAAGTGATATAATTATTGTTGAGTATATAATGAATTTTGTTCGAATACGTTATGTGGGAGGATATTGTATTGGGAGTTTTGTGGATTTAGGAATGGCTCTATTTTTAGGGTATTGCTTTTAGAAGTTGTAGTTATTCTATATTATGCGAAATATTGTTAAAATAATATATTAAGAGATTCAATTTTGTAATTAAGCTTTGAAAACAAATTGCATGCTTGTACCGAGAAGAGTAAATTTAGATTCAATCTCGCACTTATTATAATTAATGAAAAGAAACAGAACATCAAACAGGAAATCATTAGTTACTTTTAGACAACTTAAACGTATTTTATAATAGCACGATTTTTTATTATTTTCATACATGTTTAATTATAAAATTGCCTTGCTTAAATTTATTAATTTATTCAATAGGAAAATATATTAATACTAATTTTTATATGACTGAAAAGTAATTTCACCATAAATTGACAAAAAAATTTAATATCTGATAAAACTCGTAACATAAATCGAGTGCACAGAGGGAGATGCAGAATGCGTACCGTATTTCAACTTACGACCCCGACGATGAAAACCTTTCGACACTCATTAGAGAGAAGGCTTTTTCTGTGTTCAAAAAATTACAAATAAAAAAATGAAATAAAACGACCCGTCACCACTTTCTCCCTATTAAATGTGACATAGCTGGATATTGTCGACAAGACGTATATTAATACGGCGTGTCCTTTAACGTTATTATTTGCGTTTCATACAAGACGTTTCGCTGACTATTTTTTTCTTCTAAATATAACATTAGTATATTTTCTACTTTTACCGATGATAGAATTTCTCGGAATATACGCCACCGAGAATTAAAAGATTGATTTTGGGTTATAAATTGTATAGATTTTCTGACTGTGTGTCTATTCAATTACATTCAACAGTAATAATACAATATTTTCAATCCATGCTTCCCCTTTTCCTAACGACTGTATTTCATGCAAGGGAGTTTTTCTATGTATCTATTCTCAATCGGTACTATCTATGTAGTTATATTGAACAATATTTTCTTAGTACAGTGCGCTCTCAATTAACCGAATTTGCCAGTAATATAAAACGTCCAGATATTCAAAGATATAAAAAAATAAAATTACATAAAGAATTAAATCGTGCTTAGAATTTAAGTCACATAAAGAATTTCTAACAGCGAACCACAAAAACCGATCAGGAGCGACACCATCTGGCTCAAAGCGCTCAGAAGTTTGAGAACCAGCGATCCGTTAGTCGTGTTTCATTCGGGGTCTTTGGCATTGTTTTCGGCAGCGAAGTAGCCCATTCGAATAATTAAAGCCGAGTCTACCCCCGGCTATTGACTGGGGTCGTTTCAGACCCCAAAACCTCGGGCCATTATTAAAGCCGCCGCTAAAAATTAGTTTGCGCGAATAATTAATTCGCTGACTCGGACGTGTGTGCGTGTTTCGGTACATGAGTGGGAATTGTTTATTTTTTATTACGAGGCTTTTTTTTTGAAATGTGTCTTTGTTTTATCGTTTCGATATTTTGAACGTTTGTATATTTCTCGGATTGGATTTTGTAGGTTCTTGTATATTTTTTTATATAATATGATAATTCAAAATAGTGATTCTTATAAATAAAAATTAATTTTTTTTCACAAAATCATATGAATAAATATAAAAAATTGACAGAAAATTTTTTACTATGTTCATTTTAAGTGTTGAAATATATACATAAGTGAAGCAACACTCATATATTTTTATTTATATATAAAAAAAATACTTTGTTGAGAGCGAAATCCATTAACTTTTGTGGGACAGTTTCATACGAAATAGCGAAACGACATCGGATCGAAGTTATTTGCGAACCGTAGAAGCGCCCGCGGCGTTGCGGACATCCCTTCGAATTTCACTTTCCGCCCATATCCATCTATCAGTTCCGTACAAGAAAAACCATACATAAATTTAAAGCGGCCGGGTTCTCCTGGACTCTCCGGAAAGGGTAAAAAAAATATATGTATATGCGTATAAAATATTCAAACATCGGGAGGGTGGCCAAAGTCCCGCCGCAAAGGATTCGAATCGCGCCGAATTAACGAGCCGTATCAGACTGCGATTCCCGGCTCAGTTCCTAAAAGAGTCCCCATTGCATCCTCTGGATCCTGGATCGAGGTCTTTCTTGGCTCCATTTCGGATATCGACTGTGGGCAATTTTGGAGTCTCACGGGACGGGGCAAAGTAACCCCGTATTCGAGAAAGAAAGAGGGCGACCTTAGCTAACGAACCCTCGTTTATTCGTTGAAGTGATCTCTTATAAGGATATGAAAAGGCCTTTCAGCTATGCTCAAAGGTACCTTGGAGTCCTTCGTGTTTTGCGGGCTCGTCCCTTACCTGTTACCAAGAAATAATCTTCGATGTCAATTTCGAACGTCGCAAATGCCCCTAGGGCCAAGGTTAACTTATCATTATTATATTTATTTTTTTCTACGTCGTTCGTTGTGAGCTTTTTCGATTTGTTGTTGTGTGTTGTTCATTGTTATTTACTAATGATACGATATGATATAAAAATGAAAAATGTCATCATTATTTGAGATACTATTGGTAGATTTTGAGCGCGGTCGAATCATCACTAACGAACGAAAATGTTATCTGAAAATGCTTACCGTTTTTAGTTCTAAATATATATCATATAATAGTAAGATTTTTTTCCATTCAAGTCACGTATTTCGAATTTTATACTGTAGACTAAATTCAAAATTAGTTTTCTATCAATCGGATTTTATTTATTACTCGTCTAGTAATGAATATCGAAGTATTGGATTTTATACTAGGAATTTAATATTTTTTTCACATAATAGAAAGAACGCTATCACGATGAAATATGAACTCTACTTATCTCACTAATACACTCTACAGAAATTTATCGTGTAATTTTCATTTCGTTGACCCGAATGTCTTTGCCTAATGGAATTGTGAGGCCGAAGATGCACGAAAAATAAAATAAAATGAGGCAAAAGGGCACACAGGGACGGTACCAGGTGAGGGCAGATAAACACGACCGCCGGAGAAGCTTTTCAATCCCAAAGCAAATATTATTGCCACAGCCACTCTCCCACGGTGGACATGATATTGTGTTATTGGACTAACAATTGCCATCTCAGCGTTCGTTCGGAAAATGTGAAATTGTAAACCCAAAGGCCGAGTTTTTGTATCCATCGAAAATGTTCACTGTATAAAAACCAATTCGTTTTTTTTTTCACTTTATAAATCTTCTTTCGATGATTTGAAACAAAGAGATTTTTATAGAAACAATAAGCTATTTAACGCAAAATATCAACAAAAATAAAATCAATATGGTTGAAATGTTTCCAACCGCAATACAATAACGAATCCATACAGGCAGTTTTAATAACGAAAACTTTCTGAAGTTGAACTTGTCTCGACATTCTGTGCGAAAATGTTTGCGGGGGGCACTTCATTAAAAAGTTGTATTGGAGAAACGAAGGAATCTGGAAGACCACCTCGGATTGTGCCATCGGATAAAATTGATTTCGAAATTAGAAGCCACTTAATTTAATTAAATATCGGTCGAGTGGACCCTTGCTGTACGGCGGTCGGACGTCGACAAAGAGGTGTGTTGGTGCCTAGATTTAATGAAATATAAGAAGTAGAAGGAGACGCGGTCCACTAATGGTGGAATGTAATTATTGGATGAGACTTTTATTTATTTATTTTGAAGTCGACTTTTTTGTATGTTTTAATTTTATCATAGTGCTCGTACTATCTGGAAATTTGCGTGGTTCGAAAATTAATATGATGAAATAAATGTATTGTATTTATATTTTGTGCATTGATGAAATTCGTTTGATAAACTGTGATAATTTAGCATCGCGCAAAACTTTTTTAAAAGTTATTGTTATTGATGAAGAATCGTGCCTAATCTTTGCGTGTCTAGATTCTACACGTTCAACACCAACAGTTTCGCATGCGGAAAAATGCAACAATTTATCATGTGAATACTTGCTTTTAGAAACCACCCCTAGACGGAAAACCACCCACCAATCTGCTCGCCCATAATCAAAATATTCCTGAAATTATACGAATCACACACCATACGTATGTGGGAAATCGAATCATATTTTCTTTTCATTATTGATAACGATATAAAATCAAAACATTTCACTCACACCTTTATGTATATTAAACGTTCGTCGTCTGTTTGATTTATAACGAGGATATCGATTTTCTGGCTCGATGCCGTTCGATAATTTCGCAAGTTTAGTGCCTACATTTAGCTGTTATCTTTATGGGAAGTTGACCAAAAGTGGGCGGTTTACGGTCAGAATTCAGATGCCAAATCGAGCGTGCTAATTTTGCATTCGATAACTTGTTTGTAAGTGCTTGCTGGTAGAATGTCGCCGCTTGCGAGTTTCAATTGCGGAAATCCATCTTATCTGGGATTCCTGTACTATGAAAGGTTCGGGATTTTCAGATACGATACCTTTTTCGAATACATCAATCTCCACGTGTTTCAGATCGCATCAATTGAGGTTTAAAAAATATACACCAGCATCAAAATTCATTCAAATATCACAGTTATTAAGACTTCAAAAACAGTAATATAAATCGACAGCTATTCCGCATCGACTGAAAGCGAGCTCTGGCCGAACAAAAGGACACAACATTAGAACTTTTCAGGAGGACGTACAACAAAAACGCACTAATCGAGCTGTCATCAGAACGAATGATAAACCCGAAGTCAAATTAGGTATGAAAACTCGGAATAATGGACGAGCGAATGGCGGCTCTCCTGCAACTTTGCCGCGCAAACGATCAGAATTATCGCGACAAAAGAAAAAAACTTATCCAATTAAAATCGGATAATAACCACGAAAGGATCAAAATTTCAGACGAGATTATTATATAATCTGTGTGTATGTAAGGTCATTTTTTGTGAAAAATGTTAAGTTTATTATAGTGAAATTAAAATAAAGGATAGGTTGAATTCCGATGAAGTGTTTTTAAATTGAGTTTTATATATACTCGAAAAAGTTATATTTGTGATTAAAAATAATATTTTCGAGTGTTTAGTCATTATTAAGATTGTTTTTAGAATAATTATATATAACAAATTTTCATATCAATACAATCTATAATCTCTCTGTAGAGAGTAACGAGATTCTCGTCACTATTCACAGTTTTATTTGATTCATAGAAAAATAATTTATATTTGAATTTTTTGCTTCTTTATTAATGACTTTAATTCTCTTTTACTATATTCATGTATACTATAAAGATGGAGTTTGGCGTAATCAGGTTGCAAGAGATTGATGTGTCGATAAAAACTCGAGTGAAGACGAAAAAATTTGGCTTTCATTATTTGATGAGGCGAACAATCGACTTTCACAGAGATGTGTAAATCTTGAATACTTTCTTTGCTGAATAAATTCAAACATCAAATTAAATTATTCAAACCATGCTAAATCAATAAGATAGTAAGTTTCTCAAATTTCAGAATTCGAACGCAAACTAATATTACAATAGCAAAACTTTTGTCACAAAATATATGAGTAACCGAATCATTTTTTGTTTATTTGTTGAGTATTTGAAAGTTATGAAATACAAGCGTGTAATCGGAAATTAATTATGAATTTTTAAATGCCATCAATCGTACAACAAACGTACCGATGTGTGAAAATATCAACGAATAATGAAATTTTACGCATCGCCGACTACGAATGTTCATTATGCACGGACAATCGAAAAATAAGCCCGAATATCCAAAATTTGATTATCGCCCCTGACATTTAACACGCAATTTTCCGCGCATGTGAAAATAATGGGGTTATATAATATTATATCATGTACGATGAGAATCATAAAAAGAACACTTTGCCGGTTTTCGCGGCCGATTCTCAATCGATTCGATCAAAGAACCGAAAGATTGAAGAATTAATTTACGTCCAAAATAAGTTTTAAGCTAAGCAGTTAGTTGAAAAATCTCATAAAGAATTTTAATATTATTAGAGGTTTTAGATCGTTTAAACGGTCGAATAGAGAAAAATATGAGGATAGAAAAACTTGATAAATTTTAAGAATTGTATTATATGATAATAATAATCAACATTTATTTATATAAATACATACAAACAAATATAAATATAAACATACCTCCTTGCCATGACAAGTTTCTCCAAGGTGGTTAAACAAAATGGAAATAGAAAAAGAAAAGTAAAAAAAAATTATAAACTTTATACGAAATTAAAAAAAATATATACAATGGATAAAATATACAGAAAAAAAATCATTTATAAAAATAAATAAAAATCCATAGTAAGATGATCTAAAGTAATATATCGATTATATAATATGTATAAAGCATATATTTTTGTATTATTATTTATAAATACATGTTATTTTTATTGGAGTTGTCGAGTTACTTTACCGAATGGAATAAATGTTTGTTTCTAAAAAGATTGATCTATAATATATGTGATAGAAGCCATTACTGATTACTATTTAATATTAAAATTTTTGGATTAAGTAGGTACAACAGAAGGCATCAAATTATAAAACCAATCTCTAAAGTTTCAATGATAGAATATACATATATAATATATGGTCAATTTCATTCATAATGAAAAAAGTTTAGCGCATCGTAAAAAAAAAAAACACAAATTTTAATAATACATTAATAGTTTTACTTCGATATAAAGCGCTTAGGACAGCCCTTGTAATTTTTAACTCGATTACAAAATTATACAAAATCCAACCCTCAATGATAATAAAGAAAGGCACGAAGCGGTGCGGGCAGAAAGGAGCGAAGGTTGTCGGCAAGTTTCTCAGGCCACAGTCTATGTTTATAATTAGAAAACTTGACGAAAATTCAAAGCGAAGAAAAAATAAGGCGGATTCTTATAGAGCGACCACCGGCAGAGGAAGACGACGAGGAGGATTCATCCGACGGAAAAACCGGAAGAATGGGCAGAATTAATTGAGGAGGAAGCGGTGGGTGGGAAGGGTGGGTGGCGTCGAAGCTGCAGACCTTACCCTGGATGGGGTGGGACGCTAATCGGGAGCAGTTGTCTCTCGTCAACTCGGTGATTAATTATAACTGGCGATGTCAGCTCTGAAATAGATAACCTTTGTGCTTTTGATGTGTGCGTAATATTATACACTCGTCTGGCGGTATAATATAAAGAGCGCGAAATTGAGATTTGCGTCGTTGTTGTGATCCATTGTTTTTTTCGTTGGGTACGAAGAACGAGCGTGTGTGGGGTTTTGAGGTATTTTATCGCGTGTAGGGGTTCGGTTTTATTTTAATTTTCGACGCGCATTCGAACGCGATGACAGGATGTCAAAAGTGTTCGATAGTTTTCGGGTCAAATTTATTTTTCGGTTGATTTATGTGCGTGATGAATATTAACGGTTCGGCCGTGCCAAACGCACTGGTTGCTATCGATTGACGGAGTTAAGCGGCGTGCGCGGCGGTTAATAAATGAATGTTATTAGTGAGGAGTATTTTATTCTTGTCATACAATGAGTACGTATGTATAGTATATATAATTTAATAATAGGGGAAAAAAACAACAACTGAACTATCAATGGTATCGAATAGGCCTTATCTTGCGATGAACGTTTATACAGGCTGCATATGACAGTAATGATGATGCATAATTAATAAAATTTGAAACAATGCACTTTTGAAGATCGATATGCGTGAATTAATTATTAATGAAAATACTTTTCTGTAAAAGTGATGAATATCGAATTCAATGCTACCTAAAATGATATCAAACATTTTTCAGTTGAACGAAGCGTCCAATATATTCGATCCGAACAAGAATTTGCATACATACATACAATATATTGTATTAAACTCTTTCACTATTCAATCGGGTATCTCGTTTTCGTTTTTAATTGGATTCGTCACACAGTTCTTCTTCGCAATATATAAATATATAAATATTCCACACGGTGAAAACGTATCGCTTTAGCGATTTCGCAAGCTTCGGCCACCGTGGATTTCACCACAGTAAACAATTTCAAGTTAGTTATTACTTTTCAAGCAAATTTTTTTATTTGTACAAAACTTCGATATGAGAAGCATTGAACTGAAAGAATCAATACAATTTTCGATTGTATCTCTATAACATGAATAACTAGAGCACGTCGATTGTTCGAACACATTAGATGTCACCCGAAAAACGTGACTCGTTTTAAATTTTCCACTAACGCCATGCAGAAAATTCAATTTTAATCGCTTATAGAAATTACCAGTTTTGATTCTGAAGCCTTAACACTTCTCAGTATACATAGTGCTGAAACCACATTCCGTTGATCCGTCGGAGTGGATATTACTTACGGTTACAAAATCCCACCCTCTCGTCAGTCCCGACGGCTGGAAAAAACACGATTTTTAATATAGGTCATTTTTAGCGTGGGTTCGCCGTTTTTCCACATCCGCCCGGTGCTTTTTATGATGATTTTTTTCTCTTTTCCCGCCACTATTTCGCAGCAGTTGAATCGGTCATTTTGAAAAGAACGCGACTCGACATGTTTATGTCGATGGTATGGCGCAAATGTGAACGACGCGTATTTTCATATATTGTGTTATACATTACGGTCGGCTATCTAAAAAAAATATGTACGTATGAAAAAACGGTCGATGATTATTGATTTGAGTTTAATATGAAAACGGTTATGTATTACATAACATTTATACGTTAAGTCCGACTGGGAAAATTTCGAAATTGAAAAGAATGTGCGTTTGGCTTCTATTGACTAGACGGCGTGCAGCAATCAATATAAATTCACATAAAAATATTACAGTAGATTCTGAGCCGACAACTATGGCTCGTACGTATATTTCTTTGTTTATTTAAGGTGGTACACGAGAGCGAAAGGACCAAAGGATAATGACACCCAGCTGTGAGAACAAATTGTGTCGGCGGTGGGAGGCCAGCCACCTCGTAGACATCGGGATAGAGAAAAGAAAAGCGGGAAAGCGAAGCAAAAGCAGGACGAGAGAAAGTGTGGGGTGAGGACAGAGGGGAGTCCTGGAAAAATTTGCTTATCTCCGTTCCGAGAAAGGCTTATACACCTCGCGGGTGAGAGGAGCTCTTGCTTTGAAAAATTAGAAGTGGCATGGTGGTGTAATTATATGTCGAATTCGAAACTGTTCGGAGAGTATTCACGGTATTCTTTTTCTACCCGAGAAGGTTCGAAATGTGTTTGTTTACTTGATTGGTTTTGTCCCTATTTGATTAATCCTGAAATGATTATATTTCTCAGCTGATTAATCCGAGTAATAATTTTCAGAAAATGTTACGTAAATAATTTAAAATCTCGACTGATGTTCTAAAGTTTCAGTGTGTCACGACAACTTTGTCGAGTTCGAGGAATAAAATACTTAAGTTCCCTAATAGTTTGATCAATGGAGTTAAAAGCTTTAATTTAAGTGAGCTATTCCTTACTTAACTTTTAGAAAACATAATTATTTTTCATATAAATTAATATATAAATATTATATTATATTATAATAAAAAAAAAATGAAAAATTAACATGAATTATTTTGATTACTTATATAAACTACAATTAACTTCATCCGAATTATAAATAAATTAAAAATTAATTAAACAGTTTGAATAAGTCTTTTATAAAACATTAAATACTAGTATATAGGCCCGATGTTAATAACATCGGGTATGGATTTGTTAAGAAACGGAAAACGATAAAATATG
>JAOXNN020000031.1:1620023-1630198 GCA_028571205.2 Hydropsyche betteni | reverse complement strand
ATTAATTTATAATTCACGATATTATGGAAGCTAGGCGCATACGCATAAAGACCATATTAGAATCATTAACAATAATTATATAGTTCATATTTAAAAAAAAAAGACATAGACTCAATTCGACGTTTGGCGTCGTGGTGTCGTTCTTCGACTATGGTAGGAGAGGTCCCGGGTTTAAATCCCCCGGTCTGTGGCGACTTTCGATTTTTTAATTCGAAAACGATCGTCGATCGTTTTAAAGCCTCGAGCGTCATTGTGACACACAGACAGACAAACAGACACACAGACACACAGACAGACAGACAGACAGATATCCGCTATTATATATAGGGGATTATGAAAAAAAATCGAACCCTCACCACTTATCGAACCAACAGTCAACAAAACAATTTGCACATAAATCATCGACACATCATACACCACAAGAAAACACAGAAAAACCTCCGAAAACCTTTATTCAACACAAAATAATCACCGAGGTCGTTCGCCCCAACTTTACATAACGCCGGCCGAATTGAAGCGGCCGGGCGAGCGGGGACCGTCTTCGATACGTCCTTAACGCGGCCATTCTTCGAGCGATTTGGGCCCAAAGTTTACCGAAAATTGGCCAATCTCGCCGCAATGAAAGCGGCAATGAAAGTGGGCGGCTAGGGCGGCCATAGGCGGGAGCAGTCCGCGGCAATTTGTTCCGAGGATTGGAAGTGAAAGCCCCCGAGACTCGCCCGGGCGCACTAAGAAAACCTTATTTTTCCCGTGCACGGGATATTTCCCGGGCTCCCGCCATTTATCCTTGGCGTGTTTTTTTTTTCTTTTGAGAAAGGAAGCTGCCGCTTTTTTTCGTTGGGGAGGCCTCGTTTTGCCGTTTTTTCGTTTTAAAGACTTGTCCTTTTAATTGCGAACGCCGCGCTGACACGCTGACGAACCAATCTGTTAAACGCAACTAGGATTAAAAGGGGATTTCGTATCTTGTTTTTTTTTTTTCTTGGCTGTGCTTTTTGTTTTGTTTCGGATACGTATAGATGTATCTTTTTCTGGCACAAATTGAGGAAGCCTCCTCAGAGAATTCTAATTAAGTTACACTATTCTTGTTCTTTTTTTCTTTCAAAATCGTAACTTTTTAAAACTCCACGATTTTGCATAAAATTAGATCATATTGTGATTGGAAAAAACTGGTTTTCATTCATTTTTGATTGCCAATTAAATTATAAAATATTACGAATGCTTTGATTATGAAAAATGGCTTCGACAAATTATTTTATCTTTAACAATAATCATTATAAAGCTTTTGTCATTAATTGATAATCAAGAAGTATAATATAAAAATCATTGCACTCCGATAAATATACACGTATATACAAAACAAAAACAATGAAAATAAAAACAAAGTTCACCCCGAAACACGACGTTTCAAAAGAAAAGTTTAATGATCCGTATAAAAGCTCCTTTTACCGAACTAATCTATGTATAAATATTTTCGTACGATGTTTCTTTTTTTTCAGTGTTTTATTTTTTTACTTATTTTTTTGTTTTTAGCGGGGGGCTACAAAAGACGGAAAGTCGCCTAATCTTCCTCTCATAATCGAGGAAACTGTTAAAAATATTGTCTTATCCTTTTCTTTACATTCAGAAGGAGGAGGGTTCCTTTGATAGGAGAAAAGAGAATTTCGCGAACCCAATTTTCGGCCGAAAATTTCCATTGCGGATGGATAAAATGGAGTGGCAAGTCGTCCCTTTTGTTTGGTATTTTGTCGACGAGAAAAAAGGAGAATTTTTTTTGTCCGGTTAACGAACGCGGAAAACTGCACAAACACGGAAATCGAATAGTTTACTCGCGTGCGTAAAACACGTACGTGAAAATTTGCAATCAAAATTTTTTCGAGTTTTTTTCAACATAACCAAAATTCTTGTTTGTGCTAACATCGATAAGCCAAGTGAAATTGAAAATTATCGAGTTGATAATGTGACTTGAATTTGACAATTAATTAACCGAGTAATAAATTAGGTTTTATGTCGATTTATAGTGTATTAAAAAAAATCATTACACATATGGAAAATTGTATTGGAAATTTAAAAAAAATATTACAAAATACATATTTATTGAATGTACTAACCAGTAAAAAATCCAAAATGTAATATTTGAATTTTATAATAAATACATAATATTATATACAAATATGAAAAATATATTTTTTGCATACACTGAAAAACACATTTGTCGTTTCCTAAATGCGAAATAAATTATTGTATGGTGGAAAAAAAGAAAAAAAAAAACGACATACGAATAATATAAACGAAGAAAGAACAAAGTTGCATCATTAATTACGAGAATAATAATATAACGATGTAATAATGATGATCTTTCTTTGGGCATCTAACAGTTCGTCATCGTTCAATTACCGGCAATAGCGGCGGACGCGCCGCAAAACTTCGCAAATGATTGATTAGTTGATATTTCATACACATTTTGTCTAAAAATAATGTTTTCAGATAGAATAGACTTCAAAAAAAATCATATAATATATTCAGAGAAATTTCGAATGATAAAAATGTACAGTTTAATTTGAAAATGTGTACTTTCCATGAATCGAAAATTAAAATACATCATTTTCAGAGTTAAATATTTAATTGCGTACAATTATCAAAATGAATTCCTTAGCCACAGCTCCGTTTATACGCATCATAAATATAAATTTATTCAGCTACAGACGCTTGTAGATCACTCTCTGTTTGTATGGGCGCGTATCGCCACGGTTAACCATGGATTAGCATGCTAAAGGGCTGTCGTTGTTGGGCTATGCCAATCGCATTATCCAGACTGCACATGGTCTTAGTGTTTGTGCACCGTTGACTTTGAATGCATCTCTAATATGGGTCTATCTATAATATGATTCGGTCCGGGTTGTTGTATGATGTATTCGGGTTTACCTGTCCCATTATGTCGTATAATAATCAATCGGTATCAGATTTCGGCGGTTTAGTGTGTCGGTTTGCGAAAATTGGCGTTTTAGGGAGTGGGCGGTGCGTTGTTTATATTAATTGTCGGATCGTGATTTTGTCTAATGAGAAAGTGTCGCGAATGATGAAAATGTTTAAAATCTGATTCGACGAAGTAGGGGGATATAAACTACAATTTTCTTTCGAGAAAAAAATCCTTTTTCGATAAAAAGTGTGGTAGAATGAGTTAAGAACGAGTCAGAGTAAAAGAAAAAAAATGTTCTTGAGAATATAATTTCTGGCTTCGCAGCGTATACAATATTCATCATTATCTCGTTCGTCTTGTATTAACTTTTTCATTTTCCAATGATTCAACACAGTTCATACATTTGGTGGACTTTGCGGAATGCTTTTTAAAATTTTCAATCTAACCGCCTTCTACCCATATTTTGTTTTTTATATAGGTTTTTTTCTTTTCGCGTATAATATGAAGCTATTTTTGTTACAATTTTTTCTTTAGTGCTCGCCTGAAAGAAAAATGGAAGAGAACACTTGCTGACGACTTTGTAGATTTTTTTCGCTCTCGTTCTCGTTATGGCACTTCGAAATTATATCCGTTTCGCCGGACCATTTTCACGCGCCGAAAAAATGGAAACGTACACGAATTTTAACAGCGAAATGTTAAATAAAGTAAAAAAATTATAAACGCAAAAAGGAAAATCTTCCTTTGGATATTTAGCGTGTGTCGAATTTTTAACATCTGTTCTCCATTTTCACACACAATATTGTCTATATATATATATATATACAGTAAAATTTACATATTATTCTATGAATTTTATAAACTAATTTTAAATGATCATTTAAATTGTATGTCGCGGTTAATAGCCAGACGTCATGTTGCACCGTTGATCATCTTAGATTTTTTTTTTAATTCATCCAATCAAGAATTACAATACGTAAAAATCACCGAAAACAATCTAATTCATTCATATTGACTGCACACAATCATAACAAACATATTTATATTATTTAAAAAAAAAAAAACTCACACGCCCAACCCAACAATACACAATAATCCGCAACCTTCCCCTTTCGGTCATTTTTATTTTCCCGCAAAAATCGGCCAGCATTAAAATTATTTCGGCGGCAGAATATCGGTAATCCAGGGGTGGGGCAGGGGCGACGGGGCCGGCCCACTAAGCCTGTTTGATTTATGCGCCGTTGCCGATAAGAGCGCTCTGGAAACAAGACGGCAATTATTTTTCGTTGGCCCTTTCCTGGGCCGCGCACGCGAGAGCCCGCCCCTGTGCCGGCCAGTGGAAAAAATCCCGGGTCCCGGGTCCCGGATTTGTACGGGAGCGGGTTTTTCGGCGTGTTGCTCGCCGGCTTTGGCCCTTTTGTATGATTTGTATGTTGTTGTGACAATGTTCGCGATCAGTGTTGCCTCAATAATCTTGCGGATTGTGAGTTCATTTCGTTTTGTTCGGTGGATTAGAATCGAGGTTTCGTTTGGAAATGTGCGTTTTTTGCAATGAGGTTTTTTGGAAGGATAATTTTTTTTTTATATTATACAAGGTGTTAGAATGGTTTCCTTAGAGTCCATATCTTGTCAATTGGGACGCACTGAGACGCTTTTTGTTCTTACTTGGTTAAATATTATAAATAATTATATATTTAAGTAAAAATAATTCTTAAGTATAATTAAATAATCCCCTATATATAATAACGGATTTCTGTCTGTCTGTCTGTTAGTCACGATGACGCTCGCGAATTTTTTTTTTAATTTTCCCGCGATGATGATGATGATGATGATGATGATGATGTCAATAACAAATGAACTGGTTTTATTAATTAAATATTAAATATTCAAATCGAGAACGGGCATTGGGTAGCCTCTACCTCTGGCTTCGCCTATATGTCACAAACAAATAACAAATGAACAATTTTAATTTTATCAATTAAATATTAAATATACAAATCGGGTGCACATTTCGAGTTCACACAATCGGGCTTTCACATTTTATTTTTTTCCGTTTCTTAACAAAACCACAGCCGATGTTATTAACATCGGGCCTATATACTATAATCTATATTTGTAATGTAAGTTGCGAATATTAAGTAACAGAAGCTAAAATTTTTAGGTAAATCATAAAATAATTTGAATGGAAATGGATTCGAGGTGATTGCTCATGTTATTTGGAATATTTTAAACCAAATACAATGTATACCTCAGTCCATCCAAAGAACCATAGTTCTCGAGGTGTTATTACAATTCGATTATTAAGAAAAAATCAAAATCTCGCACTTGCGTACTACCCAAACAAATTTAAGGTAATATTGTAAAAAAATATCATTTTTTTAACGCAAAACTATTTAAATAAAACATGATTAGTTATCAAAACTTTCTGAAGTAAAGTGAAACTAGAGTTTTTTGGTATTTCTTGTTTAAAAAAACGGCATCAGTATTTCAGTATTATTAAAAACATCTCTGTTTAAAACTCTTTTGATTGATAAATCAAAAATTCAGTTTCTAGTCGATTTTCAAAATTAAGAAATAAAATCGAAACTGAAGGACGCACCAAACAATTTAGCGCCAAAGCGCCTTCATAGTTTATGGAATAAAGACGATAAAGTGCCCTATCTAATTTTAAGTGATAATCAGTGACATCTTAAATTTTGATATTATTTTTGAAAATTTGCTATTGTAGTTCTTTAATAGTTCATAAAATAAAATAATTCAAATATAGTAGCTAAAAATACTTATACATTATATTCAATCAAGCAAATTATACATAAAAAAATTACAATTAATACCAAATAAAATGGCCAACCGATCCGATCCAGGGCCGGAGTGGAAAAAGATCGCAGGGTCGAACTAGAAAAAAGCGGCGTCTCCAGCGATCGCTTGCAAGTCGCTCAATCGCGGGGGCGGAGGATGCAAATTTAAGTCGCCGTTAAAGGGCGGCTTTCTGCAAAATGAGAGCTTTCAGCATCCATCCGCTGTAAGCGGTTAATTCACTTAACTCGGATTCAAATTCGCAGGTCCGGGCTGTAACTCACCGGCTTAGCTAAGTGTCTCACGGTGAGGCGCGCTCGAATAAAGTTAAAAGCACTCAAAGCAAATAGACCCGAAAAAAAGGCGCCCACTGTTGTATTATATATGTGCGCTCTTGAATGTGTGTGTATATATATATTTTCTCAAATATGTATATGTCTGAATCTTCGATAATATATAGACGAAGAATCGACGTTTGAATTTTAAGTGTTCAAACGTTTATACGGAAATCAAAATAATTTTATTGAAGTTTTGTAAAAATTTCGAGAGTAATGACATTAGTGTTATACCATGAATTTGTAGTATACTATCTCTCAAAAAATTAAATTTTTAAAGATGGGCAATCTTTTCGAAAGAGTGTAATAGATTACTTGCTTATCTATCGCACCCTTTCCGAAAGAATACCGTCTATAAAATCTCAAAATTTTTACGTTTTTCTGAAAGATGCTTAACCATAGATGCACATCCCACCGCCGCTGTCATTACCCTACTTGTTATTTTAAATAATCCCAAAACGAATATAGTTGCCAAACAATTACCATAGATAGACAACACGAGACCGCGACAAAGTCCTCGGCGCGCACACGTTTTATAGCCCTCGCCGCGCGAACAACACCCCCCTGAAGCAGCAGAAGAAGCTCGTTTGCACAAAGCAGTGTGATTTTTAACAACGTCGAGAGTGAAAAGCGTAACAACGCGTGCTTCGAGTGTCAAACCCGAGGGGAGGCTGTGGGGCGGGCGTCTAACAGTAGATGCGTCCTCAGGATCCTCGCAGGCAGTATGAGGACATGGAGGCTTCTCGTTTTATTGCCGACAACTGACTAACTGGCTGCTGCTTCTGCTCCGTCGAAACCACAGGCAGTTGTCGGCTTTACGACACTTGTGCACGATTCCGGCAATAAGGGAAAACCGCCCTGCGCCCTCATCGCCCTCGGCGTATACCAATCAAACGGAGAGACGAGCCGGGACTTTAATTACTTTTGTCGACGTGTGGACACATACGAGGACAGATCTCGCTCTCCAGACGAGTGCTTTTCAAATGTGAAAAAATAATAATTCGAAATTCACACCGCGACGCGGAACCGGGGCCGGATTTAGTTATGGGTGGTCTGTAAGTAGCCAGTCGCTCGAGACGCTGATTTTTTTTTTTAATAATTTCTTTAAAAAAAATTTAACAATATTAGTAAAATATATTATTTATAATGAAAAGTTTACATTTCTACATTCATAACCACTTACCTGAATCAAAGAAATGACATTTAGGTTTCATATCAATACGACTTTAATATTATATTAAGTTAGTCAATATGGCGGTTGATGACTTGGCGATGTCTC
Source organism: Hydropsyche betteni (assembly GCA_028571205.2). Taxonomy (NCBI): domain Eukaryota; kingdom Metazoa; phylum Arthropoda; class Insecta; order Trichoptera; family Hydropsychidae; genus Hydropsyche; species Hydropsyche betteni. The sequence goes on along the minus strand of JAOXNN020000031.1, from coordinate 1,622,874 downwards.
ACGTTGTGACGTATCAGTGCTGTCACTTTCAAACACAGAGGTTCATTGCCATATGCAAAAATGTAGAACAATCAAATGCAAAATAATTATAACAATAAAAATAATAATAACAGGAACATAATTAAATCAGTCCGAAGGGAAGTGATCATTACAGATCACTTTCCTTGCATATAAATAATATATGGGAGTTTTGTCTAATTTCGTAATACCAAACGCTTGCTTTTAATTATCTTCTTTTGTAAAATAATTAAAACGAAGCTTATAAAGTATCAACCTTCTTTTTTGTCGAACTATTATTTAGATGTTGAAATTCATTACCAATTTTGTATGACATCTTCTCAAATGATCGAATCTGAGACGACTAATTTTGTAATATATTGACTGATTTCGTGATAGTGGTCGTGTGATTTCGTGATTGTATACTCAATTTTGGGAAAAGCTTCCTAATATTACTTTTTCAATGCGTATCATACGTGAACGGGTATCAATAAATTTTCATCATGAATTCGTATATATAGTGGCTAACTTTTAATAAATATATTATAGTTCTACAAAATATGTTGGCATTATTTAAAAAAAATCATCTTTCTTACGACTATCTTGGAATTAGATAAATCTCCTATTGATTGAAAATTTTCAACGTTTTAAACATTAAAAATCGATACATAACTTTTTTAATTATTGAATGTTTCACCATTGAGTGGCAACCCTTGGGAAAACAAACTTTTTTTCAATATAGGATTTTTTTATATAGGAATTTTTACAATATTAGGATAACCACAGAAAGTTATCGATTGACTTATGCGATTTCAACTTACGTTAATTCGTACTTATGTGATTTAAAAAAAAAATGGTTGTGTTTTTTTGGGATTTTTTCTGCATGTTCATTAAAAAAATATAACATCTTAATCATGTCAAATATACATAAATAATATTCTCGAATTAATAAGTAGTTTGTGCTTACATACATGTAACTATGTACCCTGAAATGATTATGTACATATCTGAATAAATAATAGTTTCTAAAAATAATAATATTTTATTAAATATATGTATATTTATGTACTTCCATTCTATTTGCACGTATTCTTTGAAACTTATACATATTACATAAAAAAATTCTCAGATTTAAGGTTCATTCGACTCACGCGAATTAATCACGAAAGTCGAGAACTTACTGTATAGTTTTGTATAGGGTGCCATTTACCCTAACTCCGGCACTGCGCGTAACTAAGGACGAATATCGGATAGATGTTGATGAGCTATGATGATCTTTGGTGAGAGTTTTCTTTGGTGGAGTGGTTTCGTCGCGAATTTGTTTTCGCATCAGTGACATTCTAAAGGTGATTTTTTTCGAACACAATGAAGGACCTCGGGAGTAAATAGTGTTAAACGCCAAAATTATAAAATCAAACTTCTTTTATTTATTACAAAAATTAGTAATTTAACTACAGAAATTAATAACTAATTCCACATTCTCTTAAAAGATGACTTTTATGTCGGGTTACTCCTAGTTTTATTTGCATGTAAAGTGTTTTTCGAAAACTGCTTTTCTCAATATCTCCAAAAGTGAAAAATGTCGCTCAGCACCATTTTACTCAATTAACGAATATGTGCAGAGTCAAAACCGACTCCAATCAATAACGCAATAATAATAAAAGTAATCGGCTGCCGGTTTATACGGAGCATCGAATCCGATTTCCTCCGACGCCATAAAGAAGTCCCATCATAGGGCACTACGGGCGGACCAGTGGGCGGATCGGTGGGCGGCATCTCCGGACAGAAGAAGCATTCGCTAAAAGCACATAACAATGAATCATCCGACGAACCCCAAATAAATTGCGGACCATCCTCTTTCCTATGGGAAGCGTGTATGATCGCTGGCTCGCGACCGGGGACCCCCGCACGGCTCGTATGATACGGAAGACGAATCTTCGACCGAAAAGATGAATTTGTCAACGTCTTGGGATGGCGAGGAAGGCATTTTTGTGGGGATGGGGTCGCGGTGGCTTCAGCGGTGGCCAATCTGGGGCTTTCGAGTGCCAGGCTGCCACTTTGACGGCTTCCGAAGGACTCGGATGGAGTGGTGGAAGATGGGACCGTCGGTTGTGGTTTGCGCCATGAATTTCCTCCGATTTCTGAAAATTTTCAAACCGGAATTTTGTCGTTTGAAATACAATCGTGCTTTGTATTTTCGTCTAATATTATATTAGATGATTTTGGTGTGACGCGGTTTATGAATTGCGATCGATTTTTGTACGACATGTTTCATATAATACGGCTTTAGAAAAAAATGTTAAAAATGAATTAGGTATTATTTTTTTAGGTACATAAAATATTTATTGATAAATTTGCATTTTAACATGAATAAAAATGTATTGTAAGTGCGTAATTTTTTTAACGAATTTTGCGAATTGTTTGGGAGTTGTGTTTATCAATTTTAAACCATATTTTAACAAGTTTTGGGTTCACATATAGTCTAGTAGTATCTTTTGTCATCTGAGCTGTTAGAATGCGCAAATTTAGACGGTATAAATGAAAATTATTTGTAAAAATTGTCAAACTTAACCTTCCCACAACAAGCACGAGAAATTCGTTAAGAAACCTAATTTACGAATTGACAATGTATAAATTTTGAAAAACCTCAATCCCCTATCCCCTATCCCCTATATATAATAGCGGATATCTGTCTGTCTGTCTGTCACGATGACGCTCGTGAATTTTTTTTTCCTTTTTTCAAATAAACGATCCAAACAGCGACTTTTAAATGATGATGATGATGATGATGATGATTTTATTAATTAAATATTAAATATTCAAATCGGTTACACATTTCGAGTTCACACAATCG
>JAOXNN020000031.1:1593939-1618519 GCA_028571205.2 Hydropsyche betteni | reverse complement strand
AAATATATGGTAACCATATCAAAATTGGAGATAGGTTTCATCGGTATATTTGAATAGAACTTTCATACAAATGTTTTTTATAAAAAATGTGTAAAGAGAAAAAATTCGTAATGTAAAAACATTTAAATTTTTTACTTAATAAGTATTATTGAAAAATTGGCCTGCATCAAATCTTACCATTTTGGCATAATAATTTTTTTTGTACCATGCTGAAATGAAAAATTAAATAATCAGATCTTTTTCGTCGAACTGTGTTGTTTCCGAACTAGAAAAAGAGGATCGTGTGTATATAAAGATAAAAGATAGATACCTCTCACAATATTGATTATATAATTAAATCATTATAAAAAAAATTCTTCGATATCGCCGATTTGATCAAAACCACCCACGCACATCGATCGACCGAGCAAACCAGCCTAAAAAAAAAACGGATCGATCCGAACAACAACCACATTATTTACAATGAAAATCCTCGCCGCATCTCTTGCACGACCATCGGAATTATTAGTTTTGTCGACGAGGACCGGCCTCGTCTCGTTTGCGGTCCAAATTGATTCCACTAGCCCTCCAAAGTGGTCGGGATCCATTTTTTTCGCGTTCCCCGGCGACACTTCATTATTGGAAAAGGGATTATCGAGCGAACCGCCCAGCCGCCCACCGGACCGCCTACTCTCCTTTCCGCCGCCCACCCGATGAAAGGGCCGTATCGCTTTCCGCTCGGTTCGTATTAGTTCTGTTTTTTTTTCCCTCCCCGTTCTGTCGTCTTATGACGGTCCCGTTCCCAATTCAATCCGGAAAACTCGACGGATGGGTAAATATTTTCACGAGTGTTGGATAATTATCGCTTAATGAGATGTTTTGATGGTTTTAGTATTCATCGGGGATAAATGGATGTAATTTTTTTTTGATTAAGATTGAAAATTGATAATAACGTAAGACCGGTCCCGAAATCAGTATTATCAAGATTTTGCAATGTAAGCCCTGCTCCGAAAATAATTCCTACTGACTAAGCAAGCCAAAAACATGATTATGGGCAAGGCGCCATTTCTTTGGCTAACCGGAGAATCACATTATCAATCAATCAACATTTTGACCTTGCGACGGCAATAAACTTAAGATATATCGCTAGATGAATTCGAAAAGTTAAACCAGGAATTGTTTCTATGAAAATCGACAAAATTATTCAAGTTAGATGATACTTTGATAATCAAACGTGCAATCTTACTTAAATCTTTCGTTGATGACATTAATTTTTCACAATCTGAACTTTTCAACATGATTGTGATGAATGAAACTGCTGTGTAAATGTATTTCAAATAACAATCGACTAGAAAGGAGTTATATCGATTTAAAATTTTCTAATATAATATTTGCTTAAATTTCATAACACTTTAAATAAATGTAATTAATTTTTATTTATACGAGACCTGTCTTATAATTAGTTGAAGAAACATGGTATAATACATTAAATGATTTACAGTCAGTTCAGAATTGAATAATATCAATTTTTATATAGAATAGTTTATGCAAAATATATAAAAGATAATGTATCCTCCTGTATAATCTTTTTCAAAGTATAAATTTCAACAAAGTTCTAGTTTCGTCGTATCAAAAAGTCATTAAAAACGCTCACAACGCCGTGCGCCGGCGGAAATTTAACATTAAGGGCTTGACGAGACCTGAAACGGTCGTTTGATGTGGAATAATTATTAAAAGATTAGAAACGAGGTCGACACCGTGTCCGTGTTCAGAAATTTTGCAAATTATAAAAAGCCATGCGAAAATTGGACGAGAGAAGACTTCGCGATACGTCAACTTTAAATTGGTTCACACATTCAGTTAAATAAAGGTTGTCACTCACATAGTCCCGCGCGGTTGCGGCACGGATTATTATTTTCCGTGGTAAATGTATTCAAATATGATCGTTAAATTATTATAATGTATAAAATACGATATCGTATGATGACGCCTCACCTCGCGAAACATGATATTGGGTTTTATGCAACATGATTTGACACTCACATTTGAATGGGCAGATTGCAAAATCAAGATCAGTCAGTCAGATTCTAAAGTGTAGATCTCTCCAAGTCACAATCAGAGATATGATATTGAGATTTATGGAATACAAATTAGAACGTGTATTTGAGTATTTTAAAAGAGGCGTGCGGTTGGTGAGCGATTATGTGAGTGACAACCTTTATTCTTCATTTCAAATTTAGAACCAAAATAATGTTATATTCACAAAATATAAAGATTTTATGATATTTTAAGTAAAATAATAATATAGAAAATTAATAAAAGTTGAGAATATCAGAAAAGAAACAATTTTATTAATATTCAATAAAATATGCACATTTTTTGAGCAAGAATCTTTCATAATTAAGGGGCTCGGCAGTAAATGCAACATTTGTCACTTTTGGAGATATTAAGCAAAACGGTTTTCAAAAACCAGTTAACATGCATTTAAATGCAAATAAAACCAAGAGTAACCCAACATAGTACTGTCATATTTTGAGAGAATGTGGAATTATTTATAAATTTCTGTAGCAAAAGTACTAATTTTTATAGTAAATAAAAAAAACTCAATTTAATAATTTTAGCGCTTATCACTATTTACTGCCGAGCCCCTTAATTTACACTATGTTTAATATATGTATATTGGGCACACGTGATAAGGTACCGTCCAAACTGTCAACATTAGTTAATAAGACTTTGTCCTGCTTGGACGTGCTTTTCTAGACGTTTTATTGTTGACAATTACGACGACGATGATAATATTATAGATTAATTCGATATCCAACAAAAACATAAAAATACGTAAAATTTCATCTTACACCAAAACCAAACGATCGAATTGGCGATATTTTCCACTGTCACGTTCGTATCATCAATTGGTATTATACAATCGTCCTTATCAAAAAAGCCCATCATCAACAACATGCACTCACCAAACCGCCAACACTCCGACAACAACCGATGATTCGAAACTGGGCTTCAGCGAGGGCCATTAGACAAGTTTAGAGCGCGTGCCTTTCGTCCCTCGAGGAGCCCTTTGGGCGGGAAAGGCGGCGAAGGGCTGAATTGGGTGGTGGGCGGTACGCACGAGCCGCCCACCACCCACTTCCGAGTTCGTTCCGGATACTTCGGCTGCGGCTTGAACAAACTACCAAGATCACCGCTAACGCTCCTTAGGGTCACCGTACTTAACCTAACCTAACCCTCAGGGGTGTGTGAGCTCATGTAAGTGAACTCGGGGAAAAAATCTGAGATGTATGATGATGGGTTATTTGAATGCGATAAATGGTTTTTGAGGAAATTTTTCAATTGGGTTGGAGAAATGATTTTGTTCCGATTGTTGTTTTTCCGATCATGAACTTTTATGTGAATATTGGAGATGTGAACCGGTTTATTGGTAAATGTCCAAAATAACAGTCCGGTGATTTACCGGTAAAAAAGAAAAAAATTGATTTCTGTGTCGAATATTTTCGAAAAGGGTTGTCGTTTTTTTTTTTTAGAAAATATTTTTCGGAATGTCAGTTTTTGTAAGTGAACGGATTTCCGTTATTTTTTTCCAAAATTTAATTCAGTGGTAATTAGATTTTTTTTATCGGATTACCAGTAAATCAAATTCTCGGCAAGTCTGACATCCCTAGTATATTTTATAATATTATAGTTCACTGCATCTGTATGTATTCCAATAGCAATGCAATCTACTTATGTTAGTACATATTGTATGAAACAGAAATGAAAACAAATTATTATTGATTATATGAAAAGGTTACTATAAAAATTTCACTATATTTAGTAACATGAATAAGTTATATATAGAAATTCATAACGACATACAGAAATAAGAAAATCAAGGTTTATGTAAATTTATTTCGAATATAATATTTATTTGAAAGTTGATGCTATTCATAAGTTTTATATTAGTGAATAGAAAATATATTTTTAGAAAAGAAACATTTTTTTCAATACGAATATATAATATTATTATTATTATGTATTATGTATTGTCATAGTTTAAAACAATATTTTGATTAAAATTGAAACTGAGATTTAAAATCCATTTCAGTAATTTTAATTAGAATTTTCACAAGACTTATGTACGTTCAAATGAATAATACAATATATAATATTTCAAAATGCGTCGAGCACGTGTATGCAATAAAAATGTGTCACAATGCACATTTGCAAATGCTTGCACTAAATATATAGAAGTCAACGACCATTCGAACTTATTGAACTGACACAGTAATCGATTAATCATCATTCTAATTTATCACCAACGCACACATTTTTCCACTCACATTTTGAAAACGGACACTTTTACCGAGGAGGAATTCGCGCGCAGTTTGTTTCAATTTGCAAAAGCGACAACGACATTTCCGCAGAGCGTCGTTCGTCTACGTCAAGACGCGAACGTACGACTCGAAATCGAAATTCGAAAAATAAAAGGCCAAAAAAGGGCGGCAAAAGCGACGGAATCGAAGAGCGTCTACGCGAGTTCACTTTCGCGCAATATAATACGTATCTACGACGACTATTTCTTTTCGCGTTGGGCGGGAACTTCATTCGAAATTTCGTAGGAAATGAAAGAGTCCCTCTGGTTGTTTGGGATGCTATGAAGTCGAGATAGTGGAGGAAAAATCAGTTTGAAAACGGGAAATATATGTGCGGTGCAGCAATGCGCCCTCGCTGTCATATCGCCACAATAACGGTGTTCTAAATATGGAAACATTGCCAGATATTGTTTTTCGAAAGTGTATGAAAAAGAATTGAAATATTACAGATAGGGCTGTGAATTTTTATCTGAAAAGGTTTGATTTTTCATTTCAAACAAGCAAAGTTGATCTATATGTAGAATGTATGAGATGTTGTAAGTACAGTAGAACCTCAGCAGGGATTGAAATGATCCAGATAGCAAAAAATCCAGATAATCAAAATGAGAAAAAAAAAATTATGATTAAATTATTTATAAAAATTTTCTTGTACTTAATTATGCACACAATCTTTAAATATTTTTAAACATGTTTATAGCCTATTTTTTTCACTATTTTGTTATATTAGACTAGTAAAATTTATGAACATAACATAAAATTGCCATGTTAGTGTATTTATCGGTTCTCAAGATAATAATTAATAACGCCATATTTTTTTAATTGTTTTTTAACTCAAAATTTTTCAAAAATAAAATTCCTGTCAGTTTTTTGTTTGATCACCCTAATAGCTGAGTCTGTAATAAATCAGTAAAATTTTGTTATGTACTCTAAACTTTTGGACACGTGTTACGTAAAAAAAATCGTAAAATCAGACATTTAAAAATTTATTTTTATCAATTCGGGTAAAAGAGATTTCACTGTATATTTAAATACAGTTATTTTTATGCAATCTTCACATTCCCATCTTATCATTGAGAAATAATTAAAATTGTAACTAAACCTAATGAAATTCATGCATATTCACCATATCAAATAAAACGCGTAAAAACTTCTTACACGATCTAGATAAAAATTGCGACAAAATTTTCGATTATGTAGTAGGAAAAACGACACTGACTCGCAACGCAAAAATAATCCAGTCTATTTTCCTGGTTTCCGAGTTGGCCCTCGTATGCCGGCTATGCTGAATACTATCTGACGCCGAATACATTTCGAAAATCATTCCTGGGTTCCTTCTTCGAATGCGATACATTATTGCCTTCGAGATAAGCGAGACGTCCGTGCCATATCGCCATTGCGGTCCATGCAGAAAACTTATGCGGAAACGGATGTGTAAAATTGGAAAAATTTGAATGTCTCATGAATAGTTTCGATCGGATTCTTGTTATTGTACTTTTAGAGTTATTATTCTGATTAAAATCTTTTGAAGTGTTTTATTACTTTGAAAATTTTAATGTTTATGTGTGTAACCGATTTAATATTTTCAGTAATACCTCATGTGTTGAGACTATATCGAAAATACTTGGTTTGACTTCAAACCTGCCTGCCTATTACAAAAGCGTGTTTCGGATATCGATATCTTGGGTTCTAAAGCCGACTTACATTCACCAGTCACGTATGGGCTGGACGTGAGGCAGACACGGTCCATTCGTTTTGAAAAGGTAAATAAAATTTAGTTATGAAAATAACGAAAAATTAAATTAAATAAAACCACGATTCGTTCGAGAGGAAATGTAAGAGTTTCTCGGCGTTTGATTCTGCGTCAAATGACGGTACATACGGATCCGTTTTTCAAAATGGATTCGATTGAAATTAGGAAATTCGCAAAAAAAATACTTGAATAGTATCTAGAAAGATTTTTCGAATAATCTGATAATTCGAATTTATACGGTTGATCGTTGATTTGATGATACAATTGAGTTGTTCATATTTGCAAAGTGTATTATTTATACCATATAAAATGATGTAAACATTGAAATGATCGATGTATTTCATGACAGTTTCAATCACGCCCATATTTATTTTCCGTTCGTTTTTGAACCGCGAACAAAACTAATTAAATAATGATAGATATTCACTCACCGAAACAATCGCACAAAGCCAGACACCACCGAGATAAAAATTTTCGCATCAACGGTTTATATAACGGCTTCATTCTGAGTTGGATACGAACGGGCGCCATGAAACAATCTTGTTAGCGTTGAAGAATTATCTTCGCGTTTTGATGTATGGAAAGTTCGGAGCCCTGTCGAGCCCTAGGCCACAAGCCCTTCACGAAAGGCGCAAAAAGTCCCCCTAAACACCCACCCCTAACTCAGATAGAAAATAGTTAAGGACTAGGTGGCGTAGTGGGAACGAGCGGGAGGCTTTAACCGTAAAATATGGGTTATGCGGACTGATACATGTTGGGGAATACTTGCCGGGGTTAAAGGACGCGTGCCTGTTACTTACGACAGATGACATGTTGACATAATTTATAGTTCGAAATCTCTCTGGTGCCTTGGGCACAGAGATGTCTTGGTGTAGTGCTAGCACTTTTCCGGATGGCGGATTCGCGAGTGTGCGATCCAACTTGTGTCCGGGACGTGTTGACGACTGACACTCGCTCGGACACTTGTGCATAACATTTGAAAAGGTTTCGTTCAGAATTTCTCAAAATAGTTGGATTAATTTTAATTTAATTGAAAAAAAATAGATTATAACGCATTTTTTTTCGTTTAATTATATGAAAATATAGCCATTGTCGAATCACCCTGTACGCAAGAATGTAGTGGATATAATGCGTACACCATAATATGACATAATACAGCGGAATGGCAGTGTATCCACGAAAAGAGGAGGAAAAAAAACTTTGGCAACTATTTGGGGAACTTTTATTCGACCCTCATCATTTGTAACGTTCCTATTGATAGCGCTCTCAGGGGGAGTCCCGATATACGCAGGCCGGGGCGTTTTGAGTTATAGTAATGTTTTCTGTTAAATCAAAACGATAAATATTTTCTGTGTGTGAGCTTTTTACGTTATTATGTTTGTTATATGTGAAAAATAAGTTTATTCGTTCGTATAAACGGGCCGCCGTTATTGTAACAAAGAAGAGAACGTTGATAGCAAAGTTTATATTATATTACGCACGTTGGCGTAACGCACGACGGAACAAAAAATCGAGTACATATTTACATTTTTTTATGTGTCTACATTTTCACATTCCATCTTTATAATGTCCGTCGAAAGTTTTGTGTTTTATACGCTTTTTTTGCATTCATTGAGAAATTTTATTGCGCCAGTTTTCGTATTAGAATTCGACACCATCATACGTGGGTTGGCAATTCAACTAGATTCTTTTCAATGATTTTTTTTTTCTTCTTCGAACACACTCTCGAGGCACTAAAGTATTTACTCGATACGAAAATTAATATTTTTGCGCTTTTATTACAAATACGATAAGCGAACAGGACTTATATTTTCCATTAAATGGAACGAACGACGATCGCAGATAGAAAAAAAATGAGCAAACTCGATATTTATTTCACTCCGTATAATACTATATAATATTAAACACACTATAATACTGTGACTTAACTAATATACGGATTTTCTTTAGATATTATATTGTAGCTAGAAAGTGTGAACAGATTGCGTCACATCGCTGAGAAGAGCTTAGTATGCAATCGCACGTATTCGCACTTTACGAAGCTTTCGTCGCATTGATTGTTCTCGTTTCTCCTGATTAATAACACTCGTATACTACACTCGGATGTTTTCCCAAATTAAAATGAACAAATCAATTTTCACAGCATTTCAAAATAGAAAATCAAAAATATATGCATATGCTGTTTCATAAATTTTTTTTTCAGTTTAAAAATTTGCAAATTTATATCAAACATTTTTTTATTTAAGACGTAGAAAAGAATCTTACAATTAAAATTATTTCGCTCACGTACAGTAGAACCTCTACTATCCGAATCTCCATTATATGGATTTCCAACTATCAGCATTGATCAAAAAAAAAAATATTTTTTTTAAATAGCAGATTTCGCGATTTTTTTAATATAAAACGCGTCAAAAATTTGACGAGTACATAAAAAATTTTTACTGACTCATAATAGATTCAAATATAAGGGTAATTAAATAAAAAACTACCAGAGATTTTTGTTTGGAAAAATTTTGAGTTAAATCTTCTCACAGATGTCGTCGAAAATTATGACTTCATTAATATTATCTTGAGAATTGATAAATTAACTACCAAAGCGATTTTATTTTATGTTCAAAAATTTATCCAGTCTCAAATAACCAAAAATAAATAGACTGTAAATACGTTTAAAAATATTTAAAGGTTGTTTTTATAATTACACAGAACATTTTTTTTTATAAATAATTTCATTTAAATTCCAGAAAATTTATAATTTTTATAAAAAAAATTTCTTCGTTTTGATTATTCGGATTTTTTTTACCCAGACTATCTCAATCCCTATTTAGTCCAGATAATCGATGTGTTACTATATAAATATATAACAGGGTTACTAACCGGAACTGAACTGTTTTTGTAAATTTTTTTTGATATCTCGGAGCAGAACCGAAAACCGGAAACTGAAAGCGAGCCCAAATATATTTTTTTGTTGAACCGTAGACGAAAATAGCAATGAAAAAAATACTGTTCAAAGCCCTGATATAAAATATTTAAGCCAATACTTATAAATGATGTCAGAAAAAGGGTCTACTTTTATATGATATTTAACAAAATCATTATAATAATAATTTAAATATAATACGAAAAAAAGCAACGTGACAAACATATCCGGAAATCCACAATCTATTCATTCTATTTCCCGTGGAAAATCTCTATTTTCAACGCACATTGGTTATTTTTACCAGAGTTTCGGACTCGCCGGATTTAGAGTGGGCTTCAACCCATAGCCAGACAATAAGCTGTTGGTCCACGTTGCAAATCTTTTCGGTTTATCTTTTCCCGATTCGACCAGATATGAGGGTGCCATAAAGTCAAAACTTTCGGGTTCCGGGGCTTACGTGCAAAATATATTACACGCTTGCATTAGCGTACTTTCCGAACAGTTAAATCATCGCGACGCTTACATAGTCGATTTTGTTTTATTACCCAGATAATCAAGATAGTGGCATACAATTGGCAATTATCGGATTGTCAATCGGCTGCTACTTTTACGAGCTAGGAACGGATGCAAGCCTTAGCCAGGAATAAAACTCCGTGCGGACAAACTGACGGACGGAAGGACTCGTAAAACGCTTAAGCCTTCGTCCAATCGAACGACGTAGAGGTGAGGATAGAATGGTGTGGTGCAGAGGTGAAGATGGAAAGCTTCAGCACTTATCCTCCCTCTTTTCGCCGAGAGGATTTTCCTCGGTTAAAGTCGTCCAAGTGAGCCATTTTTATTAATGCCTCGCGTTCGACGGAATGATCGGTAATTTCGTATCAAATATACAAGGTGCTTGAAGTTGCCGTGGAAGAGCTTAAAATGTAATTATACAAGATTATGTACTGGCAAAATATACGTGCTCGCTTAATTTCGGATTTGCATCACTATTGAGTTATAAGCTATATCTGTTGTATAATCTTTTATATGCAAATGATGAAAATTTGAAATTCGTTTTGGATTTTGGATTCTAATAAAACTGTTATTCGTTTTATTTTATTAATATACCACATTTATTTACATTAACAGCGCCGCAGATTTTTTTTCCATTTTTTATTGATTGAATCCATGCTTTCGATGCAACGCAAATTTTATAAAATACATAATTTCGAAAAACAATCACTTCCAATTGAAAGCCTGACAGAAGTTCCTCAATTTTAGAGTTTAATGAATTTTGAAACATCAAAGTTTTTTTCGTACACGTATCGAGCCCCGAAAAACGAGTTTGTAACTGTAGTTTAGCCTAAAGTTTTTAGGTTTTTTCGCTATTTTAGCCTATCTAGTATTTTGCAGGGATTATCAATCGTAACGATGATGGTTCAAGCTGCAAGTATGGTTAGAGTATGATACCGTTTTCAACATGTACTCAATCGTCTCAAAATTAGTATTTAACAATTTGACCAAAAAATGAGAGTTAAATTCCTCGTTAATGAGACGATTCCAAAAGATGGTTCCGATCAAAAGCCCTACCTATCGATCACCATGCAAATCATAACATAATGTGTCGGCGTCGCGATTGATTGTGACAATCATTACATTCGGTCGTCAACTTTCGATACACAGTATGTGCGGAGTACGGTTTTGAATCGGTCCTCCTTTACTCTCTCCTTTCTATATACATCTTATTAATTTTTTGTTTTAAGTTTCAGTTATTGCTATGAGTAAGGTGAAAATCTCAGGTGTCAAAAAACATCCGCCAATACTACGAACACAAAAAATGTTTAACCATAAGTTCAAAAAATATATTCGCAGCGAATCAGAATTTTCAAATTGTTTAAAATTTTAAATTTTTCACGCAAAAACAATATTAATCCGCGTGCCGGTTCGAAAACAGATAACGGGCCGGAGTTTGATTTGCCTATACTATAATATGAATACGTTACTCCAACATCCAAATTGATTCAATATTCATCAAAATCATTCTCAAAATCCAACTTTTTTCCCCCGACAACAATATCCAAAAAACTTACAAAAACAACACATAAACAAACCCGAAGCGGCATTGCACGCGGAAATCGCGCGCGGACTTACGACCGCTTTTCCCTCCTGCGGAAAATCACGGTCCCGCTTCGCATTCGGAGAGTGCCGGTCCTTTTCCTATCCGATACACGAAAGGCTGTAGAAATAGTACAATTTTTCACACCGGGGGCCCTCGTCCATGACTATAACACGACGGCGGATTGTTATATTTCGCGTTCGCCGATTGACGGCATCGCCGGGTTGCGCGTATGGCCCGCTCTTTCGCAGGGCTGGTGGAAAAATGAGGTTTTTGCACGGGATTGTACATTGTGCGTTTTGTGTATTGTTGTTTTTATTGTTTGGGCGAATGGTCGGAGGTAGGCTGTTTAGTTTTTTGATTGAAAATTTGTTTCGTTGTCGAGTTTTTGTGGGAGTGTGTGTGTGTGTGGTCGGTTGTGTGATTGAGTTTTTTTTTTCGTGATGCGATTTCGCGGATGAATTTATTGTTTGAAGTATGCATTGTGTGGGATTTAAATATTTTTTATGATTTTGTTGTTTTTTATATGAGATAATGACATGGAAATTTTTAGATATGATTTTATTATCACTACGTGAACATTTACAGGATTGTTGTAATAAAATAACTTTTACGACTTATATGCGGACATTTTATTTGATTATATTATATTTATTTAAATAATTATTTTATTCTTTATACAAATAATGAAATTTATTCATTTCGTAAGAAAATATTCTTGCCAATTAAAATTAAAAAATACACCCAATCTTCTTTTTACAGTTTCGAAATAACATGGTTCAAGGAAGAAAAACCGTTTTTTTTTTTATTTCAACGTTTTTTTACCTTAACACGGCATATAAAAAAGGTATTATTATGACATAACAGTAAGATTTGGCACAAGACAGGATTTTGTTTTAATTATAGTTATTAAATTAAATAATTGATGTTTTTGAGTGTTTAACGTGTTGTAATTTTTTCACATTGCACATTTTTTTAAAGTACAATTGGATGGAATTTCTATCCAAATATACTGATGGAACCTATCTCCGATTTTTATATGGCCACCATACATTCTTTTTACACGGTAATCTGTAAAACCTATCCCCCGCGTAATAAGAAGATTTGGTGTGTATAATATACAATTTCACGAAAATATTTCTATAAATCAATCCGAAACTTGAAAATTATTTTATTAAATTTTTAATAACCACATTTCAATGCTCTTAACGCAGCGACATAATCGCATACCAAATACAATAATTCGATTCCAATTTGACGCTCGCCAAAAAGCCTACCACAAAAAAAATTAAGCGATCACAAAAAAATACACATCCAACGAAAATTTCATCAGCAGCCCCCCCGGTGAAAAACCAAAATAAAATAAAACGAAAAACACGTTTTTAACCAGCTCACCGCGACGGGATCCCCTTTGAACGCAGCGCGGGAAAAACCTTCGACGGGCTGCCGGTGGGCGGGACGGGCGTATTAATTTCCTCATCTTTGAGATGATTTAGAATCGCAATTCTTCCGCTCGGAGCGCCCGGCGAAAGCTTCAAAGTTTCGAAATTTATATTATTATGTCGAGCCGGGGGCCGGTGAGATGAGATTTTAAAGTGCGAGAGCCGCTCACTTTTAATCTGAGAGCCGTCTCTGCGCTCCTTTGCTACCTACACTCTCTTACTTTGTATCATTGTTGTTCAACCTTTTTTTTATGGTTTGTCGCTTTGCTTTCGATCGGTCGAGGGTTTGGCGTCGGAGAAAGTGATTTGAAATGTTTGCGGAAAATTGTCGATTGTAAAAAAGAATGGGAGTTTTGGTTTTGTGAGAATATTGTTTATAGTTTTTTTTTTATTAATGATGTGTATTTATTATGATTGTGTGAATTTTTTTCATCGTCACTATAATAAGTATATAATAAGCTGAAACCTTTTCGACGCTATCGGAAATTTGGTCATATTTTTCTTATCATCTTTGTTTTTTATGAGCTGATGCTAGAAAGTTAACACAAAAAAAGTTCAATATAAAAACCGTCCTTTGTCAACCAGTTTCAACATAAATACATCGATATTCTTTAATATGATCAATTTTTATTTTGATCATAATTTGAAATATTTTTCACAGCAAAAAATAAAAATAATTATATTGCTTTGATCGTTTTGACTAAAAATTATGCTAAAATGAATCGAGTATCGGTTGAGCACACCTTCCTTACGCTCTCTGTACTCTCTTCTCATCTGGACCTTTTTACTTTCTACGTGCTCTTCTTCCGCTTTCTCTTTTTACTTGCGTATTATGTGCAATGTATATATATTAATTCGCAGTGGAGGGTTTTCGAGGAGCCGCTTTTCGCGATCTCGCGGCGCGAGCGTCTTTCGTCCTCGTTGCGCCGAATTTCACAAAAGTTTTAATTTCACAGTAGTTATTATGCGAAACGTTTCGTACAGCCTAATTTTTATTGAGGTTTCAAATTTTATACATGTATATTTTTAGTTAATTAAAAAAAACCGAGACAGTTAAAATTTCATGACGACATTTAGTATTAAATCGTTCACACTTTATTTTTAAACATTTTTTTAGCTGTTCTGAACTCATCGATTGTCAATTGCATTTAAAAAATTATTTGTCTTATTAAATTTATGTTCAAGATAGATTTTTGAAAAAATATTTATAAACTATAATTAAAAAAAATGAAAATATAACAATATGGTGTCAGTAATACCTTAGTGTAACGCAACGGTTAATCAACGCACTTCGCACCCCCGAAGTCGTATTAACAAAAACATACATATACGCGAAAACAAAGCGAGAAAGCTTCAAAAAACTGAACGTACGATAAAGAGAGGAGATAGTTGGCCAACTCGAATTTCTCCAAGCGAAAGTTCGAGGCCTCCTGCGGGACGCAGAAGCCACTCTCGTCTCGAGGGCCGCGGTGGTATCCCGTTCAGAAGTTTCCCATCTCCTCAGTGGTGTAGCTAGAAATTTTGGGCAAAGATGTAAGAATTATAATACATAAGGGCTCTTTGGCATTTTTTTTTTAATATGAAATTAAATGATTTTATGTATACATTCTAATTGATATGTAAAATAATCATATGATTAAGTAAATAATAAAATATTTTAGAAATATCCTCAGCAATTTTAAAAAAATATTTTGCTTTCGCATTCGTGACATTACTTATTGAATTTTTAACATCTAATTTTGCTGCTCGTTTATGTTCAATGGCCAACAATGCAAGATTATTCAGTCTTTAATATCCGATAGTATTACTTATGTGGTTTTGAATAATTTTTAATTTATTGAAAGACCTTTCGACACTAGCTACTGTTATTAGTAAAGTAAAAAATAAAATTCACTTTCTAAACAACCGTATTCTGTGATAAGTAATTGTGGAAATTGTTTCATTTTCAGGAAAATAATTTTTCAATAATGTTATTACTTGGATGAATTGGATATCAAATTGGTCTTATTGTGAGAAAACTTCTGCATATTTTTTCATTGACAATGAGTTTCAAACAATTTTCCTTAATATTTTTTTCTGACGAATTTAAAATATTTCGAGAAGTATTATTATTTTGCCCTATCATTTCATTATACTCACGAGTATAATCATTCTCAATTTGATTACTCTTTATTAAAAATTTATCAAGTTTTGGCAGTTTTTTTAATATTATCTTCCTCTTCTTCTAATTCTTTTGATTTATGCATCACTCAACACTTTTTTGTATGCTCCATGTTATTCCACAAAAAAAATT
Organism: Hydropsyche betteni; assembly: GCA_028571205.2. Lineage (NCBI taxonomy): Eukaryota > Metazoa > Arthropoda > Insecta > Trichoptera > Hydropsychidae > Hydropsyche > Hydropsyche betteni. The sequence continues at coordinate 1,603,679 of JAOXNN020000031.1, read as the reverse complement.
TATTTTCAATAAAACTCTCAATTATATTAAAAACTTATAAAATATATATTATTATATAATAACTATACACTAATTTAATTACAATCATCCGATGTGTGACACCAGAGAGACTGAAATTAACATTGACGATGATTCATGAATTTTAATTTTTTCAGAGAATTGTATTTTGAGAAATATTCGAGAACAATGAAAAATAAGTACACTTTACAAGAAAACGGCTCACATTCGGTGACACATTACTTCCGTTTACGGAATAAATACATACAAAAAAAAACACAACAAATAATTAATTGACAAAACATAACATAACAAAACACAACAAATGATTAATCGACAAAACACATCAAGTGATTAATAAGATTTTATGTGTCGAGTATTTTGTTGTTTTTTTTTCCTGCTCTGTTTCATCATTTGATATTTTTAGATAAATAATAATTGCTATTTTTAAATTAAGTGCTTAAAAATTTGGACTCTTTCGCAGTTTGGGCTCGGATGCTTCGCATCCCCTTGCGGTTAGGTAACTACGCCACTGCATATCCTGTAACACCTCACACCATTGTCGGTATGGGGGTGTTATATGAGCACTGCCAATATCGCAGCAGTGGTCGTTGATTTGGATAGCTGGATGTTTTGCAGACGCTTATTCTGAAGACTTCTGCGAACGAGTGTCTTCCTAGTGTGTAAGAAGGGTACAGAAATTGAAACTATTCATGTATTGTTTATAAATAATTTTTAAACGGACTTCAATAAGGTTTTCATTTCAAATGATTTATTTGATCCAATGTTCGCAATACGAAAGTTTTAATTGCAATATCTTCAGTATTCGCAAACATTTTCAATCAAGAGAAACGATATCCGGGATTATCGATGCACGAAACTGCTGTGCCGTTTCCGACTAGTGAATTATATGCGTCTTTTCTAACATCATATTGCCGTTTCGAATTTCCTTTACTATCAAACAGCAAGTTCTTCATTGGACGCGATCGTCGTCTGATGGGATTTATGTAATTTTAAGTGCGATAAACAAACTTTATTGAGTAGTTTGTCAGTGGAAAAAAAATGATGGGGTCGTTAAGTGAAAAATAGAACGTTGCTTTAGAATATTGACGATCTACCGTCAATTTGCGGAATTTATATTTAGAAATTTCGCATTAGCAAGTTTCTGTGGGGGATTCCTTGAATATTGCATATCACCGGTGTTCCCGTTAACTGAGTTTTTGACTTTGGAGATGGCCGCACATACAATAAAATTTCACTTCGTACATTTTTCAATAACACCGACGAACGTTTTTAAACAACTTCTAGTATCCGAGCGCATCAATAACATTAAAAATAATTCTCGACACGAAAGTGCATCATTTTGCATATCGAATTCAAAATCCTACACTCAATACGAGGCAACGACCCCAAACTATCCGGTCCATCTAGCAAATCTCCCATTCAATTCGACTTGTGGACCGGCTTAAATCGGTACGCGACTACCGTGGCGCTTTCGCAGACCGTATCTCGCGGATTTATACTTAGCCCGCGGGGTAATTAGCTTTCAGCACGTAGCCCGCAAAATGAGAATTACACCCAGAAACCACCCAGCCCATCCTCCCCGCGGAATTATGAGTCTATTCACGGATTTCACAAAGAGCGTCGGCTTAAAATTATAACCCGGCCGATAATCACTGCGAAGATCTCGGACCGGGACCTACGGGGGATCGATCCGGGACCGGGACTCGATAACTGTGCCGCAAACGGCAAATAAATACCTCGGACCGCGGCCGAATTTTTAATCAGCTCTAATTAGAACGGGCGCCGGGTTTTAATTAGGGGCCCCACTATCGAGATTCGGGGGGGGGGCCTTATAATTAATTCGGTGGCTTCTCTCCGCCGTTTTAACCCGTGTTTTATTAATCGAATCGAGCGGGCCCTTTTCGCCGCGATCGGCGGACCCTTTTCCGGCAGGGACCCGTCTCTCTTTGGGTGTTGGTGTGTGTGTGTTGGGAAACCTTTTGGGACGATTGGCCGCCGTTTTTCCGAATGCGAAAACTGGGTATGAATCCGTAGCCGGAATGGGCTCTTCGCTGGATCGTTTGGCGGGTCGTGATTGAGCACGGGCCGAATTGGTTTAATAGAATATTTTTGCGGGAATAAGCGATTTCGGATGTAAATATCGGAATTAATTGAAATTCTTGGTTGTTTTGATTTATATAATGATGATCGGGCGATTTATTGATAAGCGTGTGATTATGATTATATGGTAAAAAGAATGTTATTGGATTAAGTTCACAATTGATTTTTAAGCTGGAAAATTTTAAATGATATGTTCGTATATCGCGCAATAAATTTGAAGGTGCACAGGTGGTTAAGTTGTAGTGGCTTATAAGGGCATCGTTTCTAGAAATTATCACTTCAACACAGTGGAGTAATCTATGCATTGAAAAAACAAATTTCTTACGGAAAAGTAATATTGTGTAAAAGTTACATGGCGTGAATCAAATGAATTCATTTTTAAATGAAGTACATATTGAAAAATGGAGATAAAAATATTATTAAATAAATAAATTTATCCACGTGAGAATTTGAAATTGTAGAATAATAATCGAAATAGAATGATTTGCAATTTCAATTTTAATTAAATTGAAAGCTAGCCAGCCACAACATTTGAATTTAAAAACTCAATGAGTCCCATAGAAAACTATCGACGATTTATTGCGAAAGCCGACGGGTACGATTTTCGCGATGAAATTTTACATTCGCGAAATTGGAAAAACGAATATGTAAAATGATCCGTTAGCTTTTGTATATGTAAAAGAGTTTTCTATAAATATATCATATTTAAAATTGTTAAAAAACAACGCAATATATACAATTATTTGATAATCAACAATAGTGTGAAATAGTGTGGTGATTTTGTTTTATATGCGTCAAAACCCAGAAAATTTTTCATTTCCTCCGATCAAAACCAGTCAATTTTCGGCATCGTGAAAGCGTTGCTTTTGTTTCAGACAATCAGTTTAATTGTCGAAATTTCGAAACGGGATAATTCATGGCTGCAACTGTAGGAGTGAGCGAGAAGTTACCTTAAAGGCGAACACTTCCGAAAATATTCCGGCAAACTCTCGCATAATATCATTGAATTAACTTAGGTGGATAGGAAAAGCCTTTATTGTGGGCTAAAGCAACCCCGGGAATTAATAATCAAATTATTTTCCCGTCGTCCTCTACCCACTTAAGTCGAAAATTTGAAGTTTGAATTTTGATGTTCGCAGCGAATGTGTGTTGAAGTCGTTGTATTGAAAATTAAGTGTTTCGACGCAATTGTCGAAACACTTTAATGTTAGAATAGAAATCAGAATTGCATTTGAATAGATCAGGTGGTTTCTAATTTATAGTTATAAGTTTCCATTCAGAAAGTTATGAGGCTTATAAAATACGATCGGCACATAAAAAGCAATATTTTTAAAATACCATCTTTATTACTCAATAAAGGGTAGTGCATATAACTACAGAGCAGGTGTCCTAACTTTGATTCCTTTTAGATGATCTAGCTTTTACCAGAAAAATGTAAAATATTTATTTGAAATTCATAAACAATATTTTACTATAAAATATTTTAGAGCTTATTATATAATATATAACATATTTAATAATTTAACTTAACTTAATAATTAAACTGCATTAAATTGGTATTACTCTTAAAAAAATATTTTTTGTTTCATATAATTTAACAATGAAAACATTATAGATGTTCGTTTACTCAGAAACGTACTACGGTGCTTACAAGAAGTGTAAATGAAAAGTTCCCGCGGATGAAAACTTGAATTATTTGTGTATCTTTCGACTGGAAAGGATACAAGTACTTGATTTCGCCAACTTTTCAGAGATTTCACTCGCTCCGACGAATATAAATAAAACGATGCTTTAGATCAACATCAATTCATTAATTCCGAAAATTTTTCTACGACCCTAACGCGCATTTCCCCTCGTCGGAATTATCTCCAGCTCCGGATCAATCCGAGCCGGTTTCGATAAACGTAAAATTTGAAAAACACCCTCTCGGACGTCGTTTTTCACCGGCGAAAACAAAAATCGCGATACAAATTCGCGAACCCAGTGCGACGGAGGGGCACACCTCCGCCCAGGGGCGTGCCGAGGCACGTACCGCGAAACTGCCTCCCGAAAAAATAATCGCTCCCAGAGTGATCGTAAAATATTTAAGTATGCAAATTAGGCTGGCCGATATCATTTGTCAATGGTGCTGGCTGGGTAATTGGTTCGGCGGATTATTGCGTCCAAATTAAATTACCTCGAGAGCGCATTCCTTGAGGGGCCTTTTGCCTGGGCGAAATTCGTCCGTGGACCTCGATTCGATACCTTTTTCTTTGTGTGTGTGTACTCATGCTGATGTATTGTATGAAGAGGTGGGTCATCTATATCCACTATCTCCTTCGGGTGGAAATTAAATGTTTGTGTGCCGGGGGAAATTCAGGCTGGGAAAATGAAGTATTTTAATAAGTTATGGCGAGTTAATTAGAGGGTTGAATTTTTGAATATTTTTTTCATACGATAAATGTAATGTGTCGTGATCGATTGAAAAGCGGAAAACACCGTATCAGGTCGACGATAAGAAGTCGTATTCATGTATACTTGGTCACATTTTGTTTAACTTTGGTAATCGATAGAGGCTTGGCCGTTCGTATTGTTCGAATGTAATCTTGAGAAATAATTAAAAAGGAGTTCAAACGCAAAGTTTTGATGTACAAACGTAACGATTGATGGGAGATATTTCGTTGAAATTAAAACGGAAGGGCAAGTATTGTCCGATTACCTGTCGATTTTTTCCATTGTGTTTCTATTACTTTTGAACGTTACTGAAAGGAGACGCCTTGTAATGAAGAAAATTCTTTGAATTACAGACGAGGAATTCTAGTATTTGGACACGTTACTGAAACGTTCGAAACGAAATCGAATTTCATCGATTTTTCACTCTTATTGGGTTTTTAATTAATTGTCTCACTCATGTTCACTGAAACCAATTTTATTACATTACCCGTCGGAACAAATATTGATTGAAAATTATTACATTTTAAATATCAATTTTCAACAATATAGGAGATTTTATTTTTGAACATTTAACGTTCTGAAGTTCGCTCCAAGTGAAAGATCACCCTTTTATCTTAATGAAACAGCGAAAATTGATTGAAAATTCTGGCCTAGGCATCGATATCAATTTTTATATAATTGGTTATTAATATCAATCACAATGAGGGGTTACTTTAATATAAAAACATAAACAAATATTATAATTGACTAAGTGAATGTGAACATTATATAAAACCGATCTAATAGAAAACAAAATTACAATCTTTCAATTTTGAATCAACAACTCAAACCTTGGCGCAGAGTTTATGAAACGATTTCGTTTTATCGCCCGCTTTTCATTTTTTCCAATAACTTTTCCAAAGTGAAAGCTGACTTCCACGGCGGACGGGGAAAAAACAAAGGCAGATATAATAATCCGAGAAATGTCGCCTCGGTAGTTCCGTACAGCTTTGATTTCGACGAGAAAAAATAAAAATAAGAGCGGCAAAAAATACCAGAAGCTGCTTCAGCGCGTTCCGATCGTAAAAGTGGCAATAATGAGAACCGACCTCGGACGGATCGTAAAAACTGCTGAAAAAAAACCTAAATAAATCATAAAAGAGCAAACGCGCGCAGGTCTGATTGCAATGTAATCGAATCAAAGTCTCAACACAAATTAGACTATTTTCGTCCAACCAAATTTTCTGACTATCATAATCCTGGATGATTTCAATTATTTCATTCCGGTACGTGCTTATATCGGAACTGAAAACGACAAGCTCTCTGCAGTACCTTTGAAATAACCTTAACTAAAACGAGCCCTTTATACATACAGGAGCGAGCAAGTACAAAGGGGAAATTTAAAATTTTTCGCACGCGTAATCCGCGCGTATCGGGCCGCGAGGGCAATTATACGGCGCCGAGGTCGACTAATTAAACGGCCTTTTGCTTCACATTAATCGGGGACCCACTCACTTTTATCATATGAAGTGTTTAGAATCAAAAGTCACTACTTTAGTGACCAATCTCAGAAAATTTCATCAAAAATAAAGTTCATTTACAATCACTAGCAACAGAAAATCTAAATAAATAATTAAAAACAGAAAAATAGACTTTGCTAGTAATATGAATACTGGAAATAAAAAATAACTTAAGTGCTAAAAATCTTCCTAAAATTGGTTTTTAATAGTGTATGTCAAGGGTAGGCAAACTTTTTTTGGAAAGGGCCTGGTCACAAAAATTTGTGACTCGGCGGGCCGGATAACAAAATCGAAGATATTTGTGTAAGTAATTTTACTCAAAGATGACAAAAAAACGGGCTCTAAATTTTAAAAGTTAAAATCAATCTATCTCTAAATAGTTATTTGAAAATTCAGGAAAAAAATATTAAAAAATTATAATTCAAAAAAATATTTTCATATGCAGATAATATAAAGAAAATAAGTACTAATGAATAATGCTGTAGGAATTTTTTTTTCGTTTTTCATTGATTAAATCTATACAATCAATAATAACGCAAAATTTTTTGCAATACATAATTTTGGTGAATAATCACTTCCAATTGACGGTCTGATAGAAGTCTCGCAATGTACAGTTTAATAATTTAGAAATATGGAAATGTATTTTGCACTTATGTAACGATCTAAAAAAAGCGTTTGTAGTAATAATTTAAAAATAAGTTTGCAAAATTTATCTGCTATGATATTTTCCTAATTGATTCTAAATATTGTCAATTTTTTCATGTAAAAACAATATTAATCCGTGGGCCGGATTTGGCTCGGGCAGCTGGCCGGATTTGGCCTGCAGGCCGGTGTTTGCCGATACCTGATGTATAATATATATCAACAGAGAATTTGTATCAGTTATATCCGCCATTATGAGAACTTCATAACAAAAACCGTTCTATGTGGGCAATTTGCAAACTTGAAACCCGCTAATATATGGTTTGAAATTGATAAATATAACTTTCAAACTACACATGAAATTTGTTAAAAAAAATAATTTGCCCACTAATAATAAATTCATAATAAAATTTCAATGTAAGCACTGATAATGCATTTTTATTCATGCTAAAATGCAAATTTTTCAATAAATATTTTATATGCTACAGTGCTAGGTAAAGCATTTCGTCATCGTCAAGCCAATATCTGCCATTTGCACTTTTTGAAGATTTCGACATTTTGACCTTTATGACTAGTTTACTAACGAAATTTTCGTATAAAAAGATTGCTACGTGATTAAAATAACGTACAACACATATAACTTCAATTTAAATTAGTTTTCTAAAAATATGCTTCTTTGCAAGAAAGAAGCTATGATGCCATGCATTACAAGAGAAAGTTTTTATTCAATATCTCAAATTTATATTTTTTGCACATAACACATATTGATTTGACAACGACGATTTCATAATTCATTTTTTATCATACAACAATGTCATATTAAACTTACCATATAAAAACAAGCCGCAATTAACCGCGTTATATCAAAACCGTGTCATACGAGGCCCGGTTTCTATAAACACTTTGAGAGTTTCGGCCCTGAGCGCTCATATTATATTATATTATACGCGTAAATGCGAGGGCTATATCGAATTAAAAGGTCGCAAGGACTCGGTCAGACCCTTTGAACCTTACATATTTAAACAGGGTCATCTCTTGATCGATATGCGAGATAAGCAAATCACTCCGGCTCCCTCCCGCCATAATTGTCCAGTGTATGCTGCGAGCAAACATGATTATTTCGCCGCATTTGATATGGATGGATTCAACGTGTACATGTGTCGATCAGACGTCGATAGCCCCATCCCATTGATGGGACTCGTGCGAAATTACCATTTTGACAACCACACTGTAATAAAGGGTTTTTCAATAAGGACGCTTGATTTTTACATGTATAATAAAATTTGATTATTTGCACACGTCGTTCGACGCTATGACCTTCCTTGTACACTAGTCTAATGTTAAATTTATAAGGAAATTTATACAATTGATACAAATAGCGACATCTATCAGGAAGCATGTCAAACTTGGTTTAATTTGTTATTTGATTGCATTTGTCATTTGTTTTTAAAGTTGCAATAAAAATTTCAGTCGTTTTTGTGACAACACACCGTGTGTTTCATTATCTAAACTATTGACAAAAAATTTGATAGATGTCGCTTTAACGACGTGGCTGATATAGGTCTCCAAATTAACACTTTTTCAATTAAAATAAAAAACTTCAAAAAAATGGACTTAACTCTTTAAAAATTTAATTAAACAAACAAATATTTCGAATACGTAAATTAATTTTATTTGCATATGAATTTTCTGGCGGATTCATCAAATCAATTAATTTTGGTTCATGTAATAAACGAGTCGGTGGCAATGAATATTTTATGAACATGTACCTTAAATTACCTACAGCTGCTAATAAAGAAGTTTTAGAATATGTATAAATAATTATGTCATATGAAATTAATTTCCGTATTAAAAATATCTGATTGTGTAAAAAAATTTTTGAATAATTAAATTCATGTTTTAAAATTGAAATGAAAAAGTGTTAATTTTAATTAAAAAAGTATCATTTAGGAGTAAAAAACCTGTATAACTTAACAAATTTCAAGCGTCCCTATTTAAAAATGTAATTTGTATGATGATAACGAAAAATATTTATCAAATGTCTACCTTTGTAAAATAAGAGATATTACATTATTTTGAAGCTGCAAATATATTATAAGGAATGATTATGGGAATTGTGTACAGTTTTTTTACGCATCAAATAAATATAGGGCACAATAAGGACACTCGATTTCAAAATCTACAACAAAAATTTGACCATTTGCACGCGTTGTTCAACGCAACAACCTTCCACGCCGACTCACTAATTCCGACAACAAATTCGACATTCGCTCCTTCAACACCCCGACCGCGACGACCCAGCAAAATTTCGAGCGTCCCTATTGAAAGACCCCGCACGAGACGGCCTCCGTGCGAATCCTCGACCGCCCCGAACTTCCCGAGTCCCGTTTTTCGCCCGGCGCACTCTTTCCTTCGGGAAGATCCGGCGCATATTTCACGGTGGCGTTTTAAGGTCGCAGAAAGCTGCGAAAGAACATTGGAAATATCGCCGAACACAAATGGTGGACCGAAGAGACCCCCGGCGGCGGAAGATAAATGGCGCGAGTAACGCGCGACACCGTCGACCGTTTTGACTAGCACTTTGCATTTGTAGAAATGGCGACGCGACACGAATACGTTATGTGTTTGCGTGTGCGCTCCGTCGTGGGATAAGCGTTGGTCGATTTCTATGTGTTGTTTTGATGATGTTGAATCTTCGACGGTGAAAGGGTGCGCTCGCGTAAAATTGATTTTGGTCGTTTGAATATATATCTTTTTTTTTTATTTTATCTGAAAATATAATCCCCTACATAAAATCACAGATTTGTGTGTGTGTGTGTGTGTTCGAATGACGCTCGTGACTTTTTATAGTATAGATATTCTAATATGATCTTTATGCGTATACAGTCAATGTCTATAATATGATGCTTATTACCAACTAACTACTGGCTTTGCCTATATGTCACGAACAAATGACAAATGAACTGCATTGATTTTATTAATTAAATATTAAATATTCAAATCGGGTACACATTTCGGGTTCACACAATCGGGTTTTCACATTTT
>JAOXNN020000031.1:1542557-1561011 GCA_028571205.2 Hydropsyche betteni | reverse complement strand
TATAAAATATTTTTGCATAGATATATTTAATTTTTATTTTATAACGTAATAGTATGGTTATCAATTCACAGCCGATGTTATTAACATCGGGCCTATATACTAGTGTGTAGTATAATGAAATTTCATTATCGAAACAAGTAAGTAAATATTCATGTTTGAAAATATCACTGCACTAGTATTTTTTTATATGAAGGATTTTTAAAAAAGAGGTTTCATTATAAAATCTGATGATATAAAGCATCGAATACTTAAAGTTCGAAACTTTGCAATTTCTTTATTTGTTAAAGCTTTTATTTGAATTAATTTCAGCCTCAGCCTTTTGTTTCCTTTTATTAAGATGTGATAATTAAAAAAAATACTGTTTTTAAATCTCTACAATACAAATTATATAATATCTTATTTAATCGAATTGAAAAAAAAACTTTAAAAAAAAAACTCATCTCAAATTTACAAACATCGATTCTGGAATAACTTAACTGCTTCGATCACATAAACCTCCATTGATAACTTAGACCAGTGGTTTTAAACCGGGACGCCAGAGCTCCCTTGTGGGCGTTTTAAATGTCTGCTGGAGCGTTTTTAAATTTTTAGATTTGGGTGGCGCTGCAGGAGTTCAAGTGGACGTTGTAATAATAAATCTATTTTTATATCAGATGTAGAAAGTGTCAGTCAAAATTTAAAAGAGCAATTTATTGAGCTACAAAATGATTGTGAAGCTAAAATAGTATTCGATCAATGTGATAATGATGTTTTTTCGGTCCCATTTTCGCCATCAATACCTTTTTCTGTGGAAAGAGGTAAAATTACCTATCATAGCATTTCCTCCATTATAATTAGTAGAAGAGGTAACGAATATACTTAAAAAAATCCAAAATCGATTACAGATAAGCCAAAGAGGAGATTTGAGACTGTATTTAACTAAACTTGAACCTAATATTACGAAAATAGCGCAGTTACACGAGGCTCAAGGATCTCATTAATTTTTTTTATTTTTTAATAAAAAAATAACATTTCCATTGAATTATTTACTTTTTAATTGAAATATATTATTATAAAGTTGCATGTAGTGTTAATATGACATAAATGGCAATAAATACATAATGTTTACAAAAATAATCATATTTTGTGTTTGTTTTTGTTATAATTTTTATTTTTAAAGAAAATCATTGCAAGAAATACATATAAGAAAAGAGAAATTTTTTTTGGCACTTTTGGGAAGGGGCACTGATTAATTTTACTGTGATAAAGGGGGCGATTCTTTCAATGTGGTTAAGAAACACTGACTTAGGCTAAGCGAGACATTGCTCAGACAAGTGACTCAACCAAATGTCACTAACCTGGGACCATTTTTCCAAGATATGAATCCAGTATTCACCTTCTCAAGATCGACTTTCGAAAAATATTAAAGCTCCCAACAACTCATATCTCTTAACTACCTACCAAAATTGACAATTACCATCAAACGAAAAATCCAAACTGCGTATAATATTTTAACAATCCAACAACCCAATTTCAAACACCAAACCCGAAACTATATTGATCCGGTTCGAATGCATCTTTCCCATTAAGTCCCAGTTTGAGACGATCAACATTAGCGGGAAAGCCTCGGGAATCATAATGGCTCGCTTTTCGCGGCGAACGACTCACTATTATTCCGGTTTCAATTGACGCTCGCATTATAACCGCTCGAAAATATTTCATTGTGTCACATTCAAAAGAAATACGGCTCGCAAAAGGATTACTCATAGATATCGTCATTGTGCTCGCGAAATTATGTTGTTTATATATACGGGACGAGATGTAGGATAGAGGGGAAAAAAAAGTGTATTTTATGTCGTAATATATATCGCGCGTTCGTTTAGTCGGAGCTTCTGGCGTCCTAAACGGATATAAAAACGAAGATTAGTATGCTTTTTATTATGGGGAAATAACAATATTATTTAAAAGGAATAACGCCGCTGTGCTGGGTTGACTTCTGCGATGGCCCAGAAAGCAGCGAGCCGAGTTGATACATATGTTCATTGTATAAAAAATGAGTGAATCATAGTATATGTTATGTATATTTGTTCGATCTTTAAAATAAACATACTTTTTTAAACGAATTTTTAATCGATAGAAAATTATGTAACTTGCATCAAAAATATCCATATATTTGAGAACATATAATGGTAGAAAGCTTTTAAGACTTAATAGTTGAAAAATTAAATGGAATGGTAAATTTATTTTTTAATTAATTAATTCTGATAATGATAATAATGATGATGATGATAATAATAATGATTTCAGGAGAAAAAAAATGACATATTCAAATAACGAACTGTACTGGTAAAGCATTTTTTTGTATTATTATTATTGCTACACAATAAGTATACTAGTTTGTTTTTTACAATCAGCTTTCAGAAACATAATATTATATAAGTAGCTTAATGAAAAAGCCACAATCGATATTTTTGGACATCCCAATAAATACAAATAACTTATAAAATTGAATCAGAAGAACCAGAACTTGAATAATTTCACAATTATCTATCAAATTTCCGTTAATTCAATATTCAAGCATATTCGAATCAATTAATTAAAAATGGGCTGGTCAAACTTACGTTTGATTGAAGATAACGATCTAATGAAAAATCGCGATCGCGCGCGTTTGAGATCCATCCAATTCTTGATCTCACTCCCGTTTTTCCCCATTGGAGGCAAAAATAAGGGGGAACGAGCCCAGACAACAAATCACTTACACTCAAACTTGATTAATGGATATCATCAAGATTCTGCGAAAATCGAACGGCGACGAGAAAAGAAGAAGAGCCCAGCGCGCGAAGTAAAAAAAATCAAGAGAATAAAGTAAACCTCTTTATATAGACGGAACGGAGCCTAAAAACTAATAACGCCGATCGCTCGGATAAGCGAAAATCGATCCCTATTTATTATATGAAAAGGGGAAAATTTAAAATTTGCCTATTCGGTGAACGCGATCGGATCATTTATTCTAAAGTAATTTTATATGGGATTGATTTGATTTATTTTTTAATAAACTGATTTTTTTTTAATTTTGTTTTTCACATATGCAGGGTGGTCCAAAGGTCTAAGAAAAGCCTAAAGGAGGTGATGTTATTTGGAATATTTTGAACTAAATATACCTTAATCCAAAATATCATAGTTTTCGAGTTATTATTATTTTTATTTTCAAGAAGAAATCCAAAATCTCGCACTCGCAAACAAACGAAAGATAATAAGGTAGAAAAATCTTATTTTTTTTAATTTTTGAACTATGTATTCAATGCTTAAATGGGAATACAAAAATAAATATTTTTTAAAAAATTTTCGAAATACGTGATTTGTTATCAAAAAATTATCCAAGTAAAGGGATATCAAAGTATTTAATAATTTTTGTTTGAAAAAGAACGAAGCCCTATGTTTTCAGATATTTTAAAAAATATCTCTGTTTAAAGCTCTTTTGATTGACGGATCACACATGAAGATATCTAATCTAATCCGATTCTTAAAACTAGAGTACAAAAACTAAACCTGTATAAATCATAATATTGAATCGATGCATATTATCCTTAAAAATTCATTTACGCTAAAACTTTTATAGTTGAAATATTCAACAATTGCATTTCAAATTATAAAAAATGTACAAATAGTACGAAAAAAAAAACAAAAAGATATTGAAAAGTCTACATACAAAAAACCCTTTCATCCGAAAGTCGCAAAGCAGAACTACTACCCTAGCATGAAATATTCGCCGTATTGTATCCCAGTAATGCGCGTATGACAATCGAGTATGAAATGCATGTGCGAAATGCAGAACATTCATCTTATTCTGAATTCCATGGCAGAACGCATGGGGATGAGGATTTTCCTCCTTCTTTCTACGACGCCATTTCAATCGCTTACGCCATATCCTTGTCGCGTGTAAACATGGCTCTGTGTATGAGAGGCGACACGCTTTTCCGATATTGACGAGAAAACTCATATTTGCTCAACGGTGACAAAATTTTCGCAGAAAACACTCTCTAGAAAGTGTACAGCAATATCTATCGATAAATCGGACGCGTGCATTTTGTATGCTAAAAACGTTACGCGCTCGAAAACGCTTCATAATTTTATTAAAAGTATGGCTTGCACAGTTGACGGATTTTGCGAGTAAATTTAAATTTTGTTTTAATATTCAAATGGAAGTGCATTTGACGGGAAAATAACATTATGGTTTTGAAATTTTTGTAAAATAAAATAAATACAATATGATATCTTGTAATCGAGATATCATGTTGAATCAAAAGTTTACAAAACATTTCAACTATTTTTTTAAATCGAAAATATAAATTTTTAATCAGCATAAAAAAATGATCTATATATATTTTACGCTAAAACTACGCATGAAAAATTCGAAACAATAACACATTTAAAATTTCGAAACTTAAACAAAACACATCGACCACAGCTCCCTCGAAACCAAGCCTCCGACGACGAAGTCTCCGCACACTCAAAACGTGCAAAATTTCCGATACGCGAAATATAAAGCAACCAGATAAAATATAATAGCGAAAACACACAAACCATCCGGCATTGTATAACATATAAAGCATGTGAATATCGCGAGAACGCAGTAGACATTTTATATCACGTGCATTAGAGAGGAGGTCACGACCGTCGCGGCGGCAAAGCCTTCGCCCTCCACACGTACCACGACAACCCTGAAGTGGGTTCGTGTTGAAAAACGAACGGGAAATGGCTTTGAAAAGGATTCAAACAGTTTTCCTTCCCAGGCGGGCCCCGGCGGCCGGAAAGCAGTCGACTCGTTTCGCCAAAGTAGCGAAAATTGGCTGGAATCCGTGATCACCGCCAGGAAATTAGACGTCAACGTGGAAAAATGTATTTAAATCAATCCCCGAATGGAGGCTATTTTTCCCATTGGCCGTGTGTGTGTGTGTGTGTGTGTGTGTGCTACAATTTGAGGAGTTTGTGTGTGTGAAGGGTTAATCGTCGCTCGAGGAAACTCGATTGAATCGAGGTGTGTATGAATTGAGACTTTTCGTTTGTGCGGTCTTTTCATAGTTCAATATGTACTTAAAAATTAACATACTAAAAAAAAGTTAATTTATTTTATATTAATATCATAATGATTATATTTATAAATATAATTATCTACTCAATTTTAATCGAAACAACAAACACACATCGGCGTTCATCCACTCAATACACCGAGCACATTAGCTTTTTCATTACCCCAACAACGCGGACGTTTCTCTCTAAAGTTCTTTCAGTGGAATCAATAAAGACCTTACATTTTTCCCCCTTTTCCTTCGCAGACATTTTATTTTTTTAATCGGAAAAACGGCCGAGTTCGTATCAATCTGGGCGGCGGATTAAACGCTCTCCCCGATCGGAGCCATTAGTCGATTGTTATTCCGAGCACGCGATGTGACTTTGAGCAACTTCCCGCTGCGGCGATAATTGTCCTAGTTTTTCCACTTCGATCCAGAGTGCCTGTCTCCTTCATAAAAATATTATTGTTTTAGATGTGGATGGCTCGTGGAAGGATTGTGGTTGGGGGTTTTTTCACTTGTTCTACAAAAATAGCTAATATGAATAGGTTTGGTTGGAAAAGAATTGTCAAATAAATTTTTAATGGATTTTTTTATATTGGTAATCAATGCAAGATGGTAATTAAATTCGTTGTTTGTTTTTTTTTGAAATTAAAAATTTTGATTCATAATTGAAAGTTTACTTGTATCTTTGAAATCGGAATATCTCAAGATGTATTTGATTATATTAAAAGTAAACAAAATAAAAAATAAAATATAGTTGTATGGATAAATAATTCAAATTCAAAGGAATTCAATTGAGAAATAATATATGCAGTATTGAATTTGCTAATGTAAATAAAATTAATAAATTAAAAAAAAAAAACGAAGCAATATAGTAATCTCCCCTATAACGTCATTTCTTTCAAATGCATTAAAATTCAATTTTATTTGAAAAAAATAATTAACTCGTAAAAATATGTTGTAAAATATACTGGTAAAATAGTAAAAGAAAAATGAAAACGTTTCATTTATTGATTTCCTAAATTCCTCCCTATAGCGTTGGACCTATCTTGACGTTATAGGCGGAGATTACTGTATTTTTGTTTTGAGTAAACAAAAAATAATTATTTTGAGCACAAGGTCTTTTCTACTTCTTCCTTAAATTTGATTTTTTTTTTTAATTAAAAATACCAAAATAACTCTCACGATGTTTGATATTGAAATCTTCTTAACAATTTTCGAAAAACAACAAATTAACTTCCACTCACCAACTACGTTATATGCCACTTAACTTCGATAATCGTTAAGAATCTATACGTTCAACAAGACCAAGACAAAATACAGTGGCAACACGAAATTAGCCCAAAACCTTTATCTACCCAAAACATCCGAAAAAAGCCAGTAGATCTCCAATGTATGAATTCCTTCAACATATTTCCATCACCCGCATTCTTATTTAGTGAATTTAATCGCGTCGACGGCGCGGAAACGCTAAAGCGTTTAGCCTGGAAATGGTAATTGAAATGGAAGGTTGTGGCTTAAGGTGGTCCCGAGATTTACGGGCGTGCGGTGCTTCTAAACTGTGGCTGCTATCCGGAAAAGACCGTACTAAAAACTGGAAAAGAATAAAAAGAAACAAAGAGCCGAAAATTATGTACAAACGCTCGTTTTCGGCTGCACGTGATGGAGGCGTTCGTCCCGAGGTCGAAAGTCGGATCTTTCCGATCGTGTTAGACTTTCAACCAGAATTTGTGTATGTATATGTTACAGTTCAAGTGTTTATTTTAGTTTGTTTATATTTATACTAGTTTGAGTATACACAAACTATCGATTTTAGGTTGAATGTCAACTTTAAAATTTTACCTACATATAAACTAGCATGTTCTATAAACAAAACAGTTTGTTTATACACGTTCTGATTCGCGTTAGTACATGAAAAAATGAAATGTATGAAACAGGTTTAAGCTCTGCAAATAGCGTCTAAACTAAAAACAGACATCATAAGTATCATGTTTGGGTTAGGTTGGGTTAGCTTGAGTTGTGAAATCGTCTTCAAAACAAGCTCTTGAAGTTCAATCTGACACGAGGGTGGCATTGATATAGCAAGTTCCATCTTATTGCCATATAGCATTGGAGCGTTATCTGGGTGCAATTTGAAAAACAACTAAAATTCCCATACAACACTCACAATCGGACTAGAGCTTAATAGGAGGTGTATAAACAGACAAGTTTGTGTCTGCATTATTTCTTTCGGGTACACTCAAACTTGTCAATTTCGGATATGTATAAAAATACTCGTTTGTTCATGCACAAACAAAGTGGACACTCAAACTTTAACATATATATTATTTAGTTTTGATTTTGAGCTTTTAAGTAATGCTTTTGAATTTTTTTAAGTTAATAATTGTATTTTTTCCCGTTTCTGTACCAATTATTTTCGTAACAAAATATATTTTCGAAGTTGATTAAAATTTGAATTTCATTAACTTTGTAGTAAAAATTTTTGGTTTTCCAAAATTTTTAAAAATTGAAATTAAAAAAAAAATATAATAACAATAAGATCGAGATTAATACCTGTGCCCAAATTAAAGGCTTTCCATACTAAAAATGAACAACAGTTCAAAAATTAGAGTCGAAAAACGCCTAGAAAATAACAACCATAAAATCACCGACATCTCTTCGATGAAAGAAAAATATAATACGAAACAAATAATCATAGAAGCACACATCGTCCATGTTTATTAACTCGGCACCGAATCGATTTGAGCGAAACGGACGCAACTAGACAGTGGCGGGCCGTACAAAAACGAGGCATTAATATTCTCGCTGCGAATAACGATTACTCAAAGTGTATAACAAACGATAAGGTCAGATGGGAGGCCGTTCCGGGGGGAGAGAGATATTCAAGAAATTTTCTCACATCCGCGTATAGGAGCTGGGAGTTTATTGTTTTTCAGCCCCCGACGAGGGTAAATAACTGAAACGCGATTCCCGGGATGATTGTTTCACTCATTTCGCGAGTAATTGAGATCGAGCACAAATTAACCCACCCTTGGCGATTCTCTCATATATTTTGATGTGTGTGTGTATTTGAGACGTGTACGATGTGTGTGTTTGTTGTATTTCTTTCGGTATGTTTTGTGAAAGATGGATTTGTGTGTATCACTGATCGTGAGGTGCATTGTCTATTATTCTATGATTGTATTCATTAAATGATATTTATTTTCATTTGTGTTTACGGTTATGTAACTTGATGTAGTTGTAGCCACGTTGAACGTAACAATTCTCATTGTTTAACAAAGTAAAATGACATGCGAAAAAAATGAAAAATAGACGTAATCGTATACCGTTGGTCTCAAACTATTTAAACAAAATATGAATTTGTTATTTAGTTCTTTGAGTTTGACATTAATATAGGATATAACGTTTAAAGTAATATAAATTGTTAGTAAATATAATAAAATATTCATATTCAAATATTAAAATATGAGAAATGAAACTGTACGTATTACGTATTTATTAGATGTAGAATTTAAAGTGCTTTATGATAATATGCCACTTATTTTTACAATTTTGATATTTCTACTGATAAATTAAATCAATTACAATTTAATCCGATACACAAACCATGTCGCATGAAGCTACGAACTTCAAATCATTTAAAAAGTCGCTTTCAAACAATCACACCGATCAACAATCAACGACAAAATTAAACTTCACACCATAACCTAAATAAAAAAAACAATCAAATCAAAAACTACGATCAAACCACTTATACCAAGCTGCACCCTGACCTCCACTCGGCCACCGATCAACCCGCAGACGGACCAACAGCCGCCGAACGACCCCTCGCGCCTCAACGCACCCCGATGCACCTCGACCTGCACCCCCATCATCGACTGATCCAGACACCCGGTGATAAAACGGCGTTGTTTACTCTACCAGAGCCTATCGTTTCGGAGGGCGCGTGCGCGTCCTCCCTCGAGCGGCGGTCCATCGGAAGACGGCGCTCAGTCGCCGCCGGAGGACGCGGCACCGCGGTCGCGTGCCGAAGCCATCAGAAGCACCCGAGTCGGCGGCGCCCCACACAGTGATCGGAAGTCGGAAAAACCGCGCCGAAAGTCGGAAAAACCGCGACCGAAGCCGGAAAAGCCGCGCGCCGCACGGGCGGGACGCGCGGGCCGCGCGGCGCTTGGGGGGCGAGCGCGCCGCGCGCTTTTCGAAAAGTTCGGGATTTTTCGTTTCGCGCGGGACTGTCGCTTTGACTTTGTTGTTCAGTGGTGGTTTTTTTTGTTGTTATTGTTTTTGACGATGCGCAAGAACGCTCGGGCGTTTTGTTTGAGTTCGACATGCTAGTTTGGACGGGGTTTGTGGTGAGTTTTCGTCTTGATTTTTTATGATGATTTTCGTATGCGTAATTAGTGTGTTAGTTTATATGATTCGTGTTTGAATTCATGATCGAGATGTGTTTGGAAGTTTGTTGAAAATACATGTATCGTAAGTGATAAAACTTTTTTTGAAACATTGATTTATAATTTGAATTAAATTTAACTATTTATTATTATATAAATTTTAATAATTTAAATAAAGTGAAAATTAGCTGTTGATTTTAATCAACTTGCTTAAACTTTTGAAGATTCATGTAAGGAATTGTATAATATTATACATTTTGTAATTTTTCTCGTTCCAAACTCGGAACAATATTTCACAAAAGTTAGTACACTAAAAAGTGTAACAAGGTCTACAAAAATTCTGCCAGTTTTACTTAGCGAAAAGTTTTATTTAGACTTTGCGTATACAACACGATATTTTCCCACTTCAGCGACAGTTAAACTTTTCAACAGTTTCTATCAGTGTTCTGTTTCAGACCCAAAATCAAATAAAAACCCTTCACAAGTCATCGAAAACCCTACCCAATTTCCAATTCAACACTGAACACGTTCCCTTAAAACGTTTATACTTTTCGACACAGCCTCGAATCATTCGGCGACCCTGTCGATCACCAGATCCAAACCGTCCCATCAACGCCGACATCTCAAGCCGAAAAAGAACGGAGGCCCATCCGAAATTTCGTCAAGATTAATTTTTCCATTAATTCAGCGACTTAATTCGGACGGGCGTCGCAAAGTCGTCGGTCAAACAAGAACAATTCCTTCTTGCACGTCTCATTTGGCGGAACAGGTGCGCTTCAAATTGAGCCAAAAAAGCCAATTAACGCAAAGTGCCACCTTTCGTTGTCGGCTCAAAGACAGAGGACGCCCGTCCCATGGCGAAATAGAATAAATTTCCCTCCGAGTAATGGGATCAAATTCTCTTTATTTCTTGCCGATACAGCACTGAGTGCTCTGCTACTTCCGCCGCGCTATTAGGGTGTCTCCTCAGACTCTTGTCAACGCGGTGGTGTAGGTTCTTCTTTGCAGGGTTTTCCTAATGCGGATTTGAATTTTTTTTTCGATTTCGGGGTTGTTTCTAGGGTGCGGTGATTGATTATTAGCTTCGGTGTTGCTTTTTGTAGATCAATTCTAATGTTATAAGGCAAATTTAATGAAATTATTCAATTCTTAAAAAGTAACGAATTTTAATGAATAGAAAAAAAGAACGAAAGTTTTATTTTTAATATTTTGAGAAACAACGGTTTTGTCATGAAATTCCCATAGAAAGACATGATTTCGGTGTTGAAAATTTATTTTGAGGACTTCGACCATATTTTAAAACATATAGAACGTATTTCAAATATACGACTGATTTTGGAATTTTTTCATTTTATTTTCGGCATTACAATAGTTTTTAATCCGAATTCGATTTTTTAAGATATATGATGAAAATAATATTATATAAAATTTAAATGAGCTCGTCAGTAAAAAATAACTCGTTTTTATGAATAAATTATTCAATTTTCAGAAGTTCGCAACAGTCCATAAAGGGTTTCGCAACGAGTAAATTATACAATAAAATTGAGCAAGTGTATAAAATAAACATAAAAACATTAAAGTTGACACGAAAACAAAATGTGAAGATTCGGAAACCATTTTTTTTTCAATTCTGTATTTTTCGCCCTTACAGAAAGTTACGAAGTCCGCATCGTTATTGTGGGATTCGTCTTTTTACAGCATTACCCGTGTCCACAAAATAAAGGGAGATTTTCAATTTTCCCAAAAAGTAGTTTTTCGTCTCGTGATTTCGTTTGGCTGTTTGATACGGGATTTCATGTTGAAAATATACACGCACTTTTTTTATATTGTTATTTTTCGTACCGTAATAGCAATATTTCTATTTCCGCTTCCCGGAAAAATATCTCATATATATTTATACTAATATCAGTAAATTACAAAAACCAAATTTCGAAATGTATACACATACACACACATACACACACACACACATATATATATGCACACACACAAACATATGCGCACATACACACACACACATACATTTATTTTTTTTATATATATATATTTATATATAAATGTGTTTATATACTTTAGACCTTTATCTATTTCACTTGTGATGGACGTTTTTCATTATTTTATTTTGCATTCACCATCCGTGACCGTCTTATATTATAATATAATATGTTACAAATAAGATTATTTTTATATCCAAATAATGTTCTTTCCTAAGATAAATTAAAACATACCCAATCTTAAAATAACCATGGAAAATATTTCAGATTCATCCACCTTAATGTGCATTATATTATATTACATTGAAAAAATATTTTTTCCAAAATATCTACGTAGCATTTTTTTTTACCTAATTTACAATTCTTAAAATGTACTTTTTTGTTTTATATTATAAACAACCTCGGGATGCTCACATTTTGATAAAATACAGTCAAATAAATAAAACACTACAGTGAGGTGTATATTCTTAAACATTCCGATTTTTTTTCCATATTAAACGAGAGCGAAACTCGTTTTCACGCTCCTTTTCATGAAAAAAAAGACGTCAGTTTATAGCAAATATAACGTTCTAAGAAGATTATTAAGACTTGTGATATCCCACGATATAAGCCGACAACTTCATTCTTTCTAAAGAATTGCCGTATGTATTACGTTTCTTACAGATTTATTACCAAGTATGCCGTATGAAAATACACAACTTGTAAAAAGTACTCAAAAATATATTCATCTACTCGAAACGGGAAAAATGTTTGACAAATTTAATTTGCAAATTTGAATGTATCAAGCTTATAAGCAGTGTTTTCTAAGAGTTCATTTTTCTTTTAAAAAGAAATTCTTTCAGCTCTAAAAAAAAGATTTATTTTATATTGAGATGCGTGTTTGACCGAACTTTAACTGCATTCTGCTTTTCTTGTATGATGCCAAATGCAACACAACACTACCGGTTGCCAATCCAATTTATCTACGTAAAAAAACTCGTATTTTATTTTGTTGAACAACTGCGAGATCACAACGCGAAAAATTAACTATTTCTATCAAAGCAGACACAGAAGATAGTATTTTAGGCGATTTTTTCCAGCGATTGACGAATCGACTTTTATAAGTCCGTCCGGACTTAAAAACCGATTATTCAAAGTGGCCACTTTGAAACTCCACGAGAAATTTCGTTTAAATAACTTTGCGCGTTTATTAATGGTTCGTTATAATTAGCCGACGAGTAGTGATCAATCTATTGGAAAATACTTGTGTTTAATAAACAAAATAAACCGTTGACGGGTGATTAATCAGGTTGTTCTCGAAAAAAAACGGAATATTAACATTAAAATTATTGAAGCAATACTGCGCTAGCGGTTATCAAAATTGGAATTAACCGTTGAAATTGATTAACAATGTTCGCTTTCGTTTTTAACAATGTTAACGAAACTTGCGATTTCAATCAAGTTTCTAATCGAGTTTGAATACAAAATTAACATTAAAATAACTTTTTATTATTTTTGAAAATTTATTCTCAACAATATTTAAATATCCCTTTTATTAGTGAATCAGTTAAATTTTAATTTAAGTCATATTGAAATTCAATCAATCCGCTTTTTACATAAGAATACGTTCCATAAATTACCGAGTAAAAAAAATGATTCCATTAGTATATTTGGACAGATGATGTACTTTATAAAAAAATGATTGCTAAAAAATTTCGTCATGTAAAATCATCAAAACACACGGAATTTTTTATGTAATAACTATAATTACATACGTGTAATTATAATAGTAAAATGGCCTGCACCGAATTTTACCATTAAAGCATAATAATAAATATATATTTTTTTAATTTTAAAACTGTGTAAAAAAATAATCGTTTTTTCTTATAAATACCGGAAAAAAGGATATAAGTGTCATAAAATCAAAAATTGGTTATTTTGTCCGAAATAAGTTCTATATGTTTTAATATAAAATTTAAGTTCCCAAAATCAGTTTTTAATAGTGTACAACAAACAACTACATATCTATGGAAATTTCTTGACAAAAACCGTTGTATTTCAAAATCTTAAAAATTGCACTTACACCCACTCTTATCAATTCACATTTTTCCTCAAACATTCAAATCCTGAATATTCCCATCGATTCATCTAAATACAAAAAAAAAAACAATAACTCTCCGAACATACGTAAATTCCGCAAAGTCCACATTCCCCATTGCGGCCATTGCGCACGCACGCCCTTCCAAATCGGAAGCAATTGAAGTAACACGGTCCAGAGACAACCGCGAATTTCGCGCACGTTTTGATCCCCAGAATCCCCAGTTTTAGTCCCGGCCCCAAACTGGGGTTTCGGGGCCCTTTTTGCTGGATAATCCGCGGCGGGCCCTTTGTGCCCGCGTCGAGTCAACACTCCATTGTTGGGCGAAGCGGTGATATATCGCCGGGTCATCGGGTTAAAAAAGACAATGCGTTCTTGTGTCGAAATTAAAGTTCTTGCACGAACAGGTGCTGGAAGCTTTGCCCTTTGATAGGGCTGCTTAATTTTTGCGTCAAAGTCTGCGTTTTCGGTATCAATTTAATTCCGCGAAATATGAAAATCAGCCGTTCACCGCGCTGTTAATGTTCCGGCTTTGATACATTAATACTATCCGCGTGTATAAAATATAATAATGTATAGGGAAAACGGCGGTCGCGAAAACGCCATAAAGCTCGGATACGCGAACGTCCATTGTAGCCGCCCGCGAACGTTTCAACGCAAACATTTACATAGAGAATAATTTTATTACCTCGAATATAATCGTTGGGAAAATTCAAAGCGGCGCACAAAAATCGCCGTGGAAATCGGAAAATTCCAAACGTAAAAGCGGGCTCCGGCGCCGCTAGGAAAATATTTGAGAACGACGCTGAAATGTTGATGGTCCTTTGATACTTGTTTACATATTCGAACCGTTTGAATTTTTCAAGGCGTTCGACTTTTGTTTATCGAATCAAATGTGAAAATCGTATTGAATGGTAACACTTTTGAATTTTTCATATTGATATTTCTGTTTGTTTGAAGTGAAAAACATTATGTTTATTCTTAGCGTAGATAGATTTTCAGAACGTCTTATTTCAATAAGTTTTGGTTTTTCTCCATCAGATTTGTATTTTTGTGTAATAAAACGGATAATATGTAATAAAAGTATTATAGATTGAATTTCGAGTTGAGTCATATGAGTTGAAAGAAATAAAAACAATCAATTACATTTCTCATATTTTATACTTAAAAAGAGAGAAAAAGGCGTAAGAAATATCTTCAAATTATAATATCAATCTATTATATATTATCATTTTATTATATATATACGGAATTATCATTTGTATCTTTGAGGATAATTAATTCAGTTCAATAATATTATTCTTGCAATGAAACAAACAAATATAGAGAGATTTTTTGTAGATGTATCGCATATAAATATTTATCTTGTAATTAAATAAACGTTCGATTCAGATTATGAAGAATCGGAATCTCGTAAAGAAAAAATATCAAAAAATCTAGCAAAAACAATATAAAGTTTTACTATCTATACTTACGAAAAGGAGTTGAATGTTGGATTGTTTGCCTGTCGAAGAACGAACATACTGAAAAGTTTTCAGCTTTCTATCGAAGAACGTGGCCTGTATGTTCGGACCAACTTTGTCTCCAAGCAAAATTTATATCACATTCAGACACATTTTTGGTATAGAAGTACGCTTTCAGATATTATGACATCTCCGACAGGCTTATTTATATAATGAATTTACAAATGTTTTATGTATTTACAGAAAAACTGTAAGCGTATGTATATATTTGAAATGCGAATTTTGATATGTTGTTATATAATAAAATAGTATTATATTATTAGAAACTACGGCCTTCAATTAAAATTAATTAAATTTAAATTAATTTGTGCAAACATTATCAATTCACTTCCGTGAAATTTAATTTTCATATTAAAAGTGCTAGTTTGCGTATCAAAACAGAAATATCTTGGTATAACGAAAAAAAAAATCAAATCAATTTCACATTTCTACTTTTCGAGTTTCAATTTGTACACAGAGGACCACCGGTTGATACTGACATAAAAATTATTATTAAATAAGTTTTACTCCATGTTAATCTAAAAGCAATCTAGAAATACTCATTTTATATATTAATATTTCTAATTTAATAATAACTAAAAATATTTTTTTAATATAACATTACACATTACTAGAAAATTGCACCCGTCGTCTTTTGGGACTTAAATTTAAAATCAAATTATTTTTTAATTTTAAATTCATTAAAACAAAAACATGAAGTAGGCCGCGTATTGTCACAACCAATGTGTGGCACTGGCGTTGCACTTGTACTGAAATTTTCTTTTTATCTTAAATAGCATGAGATCGAGTCGAAAAATTATTTTAAGGATACAAAAACCTTCTCGACAAAAAAATTAATATATTTCGATTTTCATAGTAATCAGTCAAACGGTGTTAGAGTGAAACGACGTCTGACAAATATACATAGATAAGTAATTTTATATGAAATTTTCTCATCTCTCAAAAAAAATTTTAAGACCACACTGTTTGCAAACGAAATTTATTATTTTAATTAATGAAATCAAAAAAATATTTTAATTACTTTTCAAAAACAAAATCGAAAGCGCACATTTTCCAAACGAAACGAAAATTTTTGCGCCCTGCTTGCCAAAAATTGCTTGCCATTCGAAAAAAAACTATCGCGCGAAAAACTCGAAACGACACTATCACGATCATCAACATCCGAACCGTCGTCATTTCAACACTCCGAACGAAACTTCCCAGCAAGCGTGATTATGACACACGCTTACGTTCATCGCGAATTCCCACCCAAACAAAATCGATCAAAACCCAACAATTTCCACGACCGAACCAGCCGATCCTCCCCGACGCACACACCACGAGACACACATGCATAATGTATACGCGTCTAATAAAGGATATGATATTGATCTAGGTCCGCTAAGGGCGATCTACGTCCCGCGCCGCAAAACTACCGGCGGAACGTGCTCGCCCTTCTTACCGGAGGCCCTTATCCCCCCATCGCGGTGCCATACCGCGGCGAACAATGCGGAATCAATAGTCAAGCGACCGTAATCTCGCCGAGCTGATAATACGCACATGCAAGTCATATCGGACCCGAGTTCCGATCGGCCGCGGTCCCGGCCGAGAGTAAACAGGGAAAATGCTCCGGGAAAATCCGAGTTTGGATGTGGATGTTTTTTTTTTCGTATGTTTTTTCGGGACTTTGGTATTCGACGTGCAGTAAAGTCGCGTATTCTAGGTGTTTTGGTTTCTTGATGATTTTTATTTTTAGAGAAATGGGAATTGTCGACTTCAGTTTTTCGAACTTTTCGGGAATTTTTGAGATTTTTTTATGGAAAAAAACGCATCTATATATCCCGTAGTGGATTTCTGTGTGTGTGTCTGTTCGATGACGCTCGTGACTTTTTCGGGAATAAGGTCTTTATATGCGTATACAGTTAACGTCTATAATATGATGCGTATTACCTACTGCCCCCAGTTTTGTCTATATGTCATAATTGTGCCAATAATAAATGAACTGGTTTTATTAATTGAATATAAAGTATTCAAATCGGGTACGGACATCAGGTAGCTTCTGCTTCTGGGTTTGCCTATATGTCAAAAACAAATAAAAAATGAACTATTTTGATTTTATGAATTAAATATTAAATATTCAAATCGGGTACACATTTTGGGTTCACGCAATCGGGTTTTCACATTTTATCGTTTTCCGTTTCTCAACAAAACCACAGCCGATGTTATTAACATCGGGCTTATTTACTAGTTATATATATAAAAATAGATGTTTGTATATAAGACGTCGTTTGACTCCAACACCGTTCGAATAATCACTATGAAAATTGGCATGTTTATGTATAATAATTTTTTGTCATTCAAATCTTTTCATCCTTACAAAAAAGTATCCATATTTTCAAATATGGATATTGAAAATAAAATAATAATATTGTTAACAAAATCGTAAAATACTTATTCCCTTTTATCTTTTTGTTCTCCACGCAAAAACCAAAGCAGATATTAACTTGGTTGCCGATTTTAACTCACAAATAAATCTTTGAAAGATGTGAAATTGAGGAAAATTTTTCGAGATTGCAAATAAATAAACATTTTTGCATTAAAAATGACCATTGAGCTAGAACAATTAATTAAAAAAAAATTGAAAATTTCTCAAGAAATTTTCAATGAGAATTCTTAATTTTAGCATTTTTTTGGAGAAATCTTCGAGAAATAACATAACGAATTATGTATTGTGGTTATTCCATTTTATTCATGATTGGATCATAAAATTAAGGTATGAACCGAAGGAAAAATGGGGGAGGATTTGTAAAGCGTTGAATGAACGTTTTGTAGAAATATAATAAAATCGATCAATTAATTCGATTCATCGGATCATCCGCGTCTATTCATATAATGAATAAAAATGGTCTTGAGATCAATAAGGATTCGGATCCTCAATGATGCGGTGCTCCATAGACACTCGAATCTGTACACAGAAACGGTTCACAAGTGAGGACAAGTGTGTGCGTCAAGCTGTTACGAGTACACACCTTGAGAGTACAAATAATTAGCGGAAATGTTAAGATTATTGATTAGTTATCAGTAGGGAGGCCAAATTTACCGAAATTTTTATTTACCAGTAAGCCGGTAATATGAAAATTAATATTGAAAAATCACAATCACTACAGTATTGCCAGAAAATAAAATAAAAAAACTTAAAGTGTGAGAAAAATAATTTTTTTTTATTTACTGGTAAATGATTAAAATTTGGTCAAAATTACCGAGTTTATTCGGATTATTTACCTACTAACCGGTAAACCGGCTTATCGGTATTAGCGTCCAGAACCGGATTTAGCTATAAGCAACCTAGGCATTGGCCAAGGGTGCAAGCCGTTTGAGGTGCTGAAGGTTGTAAAATAAATATATATTTTTTTAATAATTTAAAAAAAAATCGAAT
>JAOXNN020000031.1:1515010-1533726 GCA_028571205.2 Hydropsyche betteni | reverse complement strand
AAACCGCCCACCACCCCCCCGGCCGCCCACCCCGGGCCGCCCCCCCCCGACCCGACAACTATGATGTTGATAAATGGTCAAATTAGGTGGTGCCCTTCTGGACCGTGGGCGGCTGCGAGGTGGGCGGCGGGCGGGCTCCTCGTCCGCTTTCCTCTGGACAGCGCCTAATGAAATCCTCGTCAAGCCGATTGCAACGACAGGGGTGTGCTTTCTCCGTTGCTGTGTCGGGACGCGAGAAAGGGACCCGTCTTCGGTGTGGGAATTGAAAATAAAACTATTGAAAAGTAGGCGTCCGTTCGCGTTTTAATTAGAGTGATGGATGATTGAATGGGGGGGGATTTCGGCGCTGTGGAACCGCTGTGCTGCGAAGCGTTGCTGAATGCGAGAAAAAAAATCGAATTTTTCGTCAATAGTTTAAAATTAATGTGAAGCACGTTTTTATAAATGTTTTTTTTTTATTTTTGATGATCGAACGTTAAATTTTGGCCGGAACTGTCCCGTTTTTTTTTTGAGTATTTTGTCTGTCTCGGTATTTTTGTAAAATCATAATTTACTATATTTATCGATCGAAAAAATTATATTACTTGTAAAAGAAGAAAAGAAAATAAAAATTTTGGTTGCACATAATTTTCGTGATCAAAAGAAACTGAAAATACCTTTTATCGAAGGGAAGCTTACCATACCGCCTGTTACATGCACCCCACTCTATGCCAAATTCCTGAGAAGAATACCTTTATAAAAAAAATTTACCTAATTTATTGTTCATTTTACAAGTTTCAGAAAAAAAATCGTCTGCGATGCCATAATTATTTTCATATAAACTTGAAATATTATATAGTTATAAATTTTATAAAATTGCACGTTCTGAAAAAAAAATACATATTAATAACATTTTTAATGATGTTAATACTTCTGCCAGGTAAAATTATTAGATGTGCTAAACATTTTTTTATATGAAGAAGGGTACACTTTTTTTGCATAGCATTGTTTTAAAATATGGACACCTAGATGTGATGGGAAATTTTAGAAATATCGTTAATATGCTGCGGAAGAAAAAAGGTTTCGGAGCACTGCATGCGATTCTTCAGTGTGTGCTGAAGGTTTGTTTTTTAAATTAAATCGTTCGGAAGCGTTATAGCGATGATTCCGATTCAATTTGCGCGTTGGGCGGAAAAAAAGGAGGCGCTCCTCGAACATTCTGAAAAGTTCGTTTTGCGGGAAATTAAATTCGAACCGTCGTTTACAAGGCATCACAGTTGAGCGGAATGTTCTCGCTTCCGCAGAAGTAGTTCGGGATCGCTAATTGAGAGAAAACATTTGAATTTTCCAGTCGCTTCCTTTATTGCGCTGAAACCGACCGCTAGTTACTTCTAGGACCGGAAATGGCTATAAATTCAACGGAAAGGAAGTCGAAGAATAATTGATTTAACCAAACGAAAAAATGGAATCGTTTTCGAAAATAATGATCGTTTTACGTGTTTTTCGTATATTTTATGTTTTGGTATGATTGGTTTGTCATTTTTATGTGGAGACGCATACGAATAATCATGTAAATGTTTTATATTGGAACTACTGTGATCATAGTGATAGTTTGACAATAGGAAAGATAATAAAAAAACACCGTGAAACAGTATGGATTTTATTGTAAGTCATTGGAACTATTTTTTCTGATCATGATAAAAAAGGCTATCATATATTTTAACTAACAAAGAATTGTCATGTTAAATAAATATTTCAATTACGGTGAATTTCAATTTTTCCATTAAAATTCAAAAACTTTTCGTTATTAATTTTCATGATACCTTATAGAAAAATTGAGTTGCTGTAACTTGATTCCCATTAATTTGAAAGAATTTTATGTATTAGTATTTATTTACTCAATCCAATTTTCTCAGACATTTTTCATCAACTCATGAAATGATGAAATAATTAGCAATTTACTTAATTTTATATAAAATAATAATTAAAATTCATATTTAAAATTTTATAGACGGAAAAAGAAGCATTATTGCTTTCACCAAATATTTGAGCTGCTCATTTTGGCGTGAATCAATTTATTTTTCAAAAAATTTCGAATAATTACTTTATTTGCTGGCAAGATTGCGTATAAATAATTTGTGAAAACATTTCGAAGAACTCGCGCTCCACCCGCTTATCTTCATTATGGCGAAAGCGGGAATTTTCACTTTGGGAAAACCTCGGTTTTCCGAGAAATTTTCACATTTCCACACACAAAAGCGTAAAATTCTATTTCTAATATAAACAAGTAGACTTAAAGATTATATCGTTTACTTAAAGTTTCTTACACAAAACAACATGAGTTATTGTTATTGTTGAGCATTACGGCAACATTATGTGTAATATAATACATCTCGATATTGGAAATACCTTATTAATTGAGAATCTTTACTTAGTGATGACCTAATTGCAAACCAAGATTTGCTAATTGTCCGTAAACCTATTATCTACTAATTCTTATTGAAATGTAATTTTATTTTTTAATGTTAATTTAACCTACGAAAATATTTCTGATTAATCAATATTAGTTCGAAAATTTAAATATAATAAATCTATTTTACAAACTAAAAATAAAAATTTGTATATACGATCTGATTTTGAAATACCTCAAAACATATATAATACTAACTGAAAATATACCTTTAATATATTAAGATTTTTCCTCAGTTATAGAAAAAAAATGTATTTTTATTAATTGCGAAAAAAATGTAGATTGTATATTATTCATGGTAAAAATAACTATGATCAGTTGATCTAGTTTAACCGACGTAAATTTTTTTTAATGGTTTATATAGTGATAAGTATTTTATTGTAAATCACAGATGATAAAACGCATATGTATTTTAAAACTAATGAAACATACTTTTGTACAAATTGTATATTGGTCGTGATTATTTTTAGTTTTCAATGAAATTTTTCTATCACAATCAGTTTCCTCTAGAATAAATAGTTGTTCCCTTAATTTTAATGCCACTTCATTAAAATAACTCATCAATCCGCTTTCACGTGCAATAACTGGGTGCATCGTCAAACGAATATTTAGCACACACGATCGTCGCCTCTTTTCGACCCGATTATTTCAATTCAAAAGAATTCCAACATGAACATATAATTTTTGGATTTACATGCTTTTTCATCGCATTTCATTATTTTTCAACTAAACATAAAAAAAAACAATCAAATTTCACCGATTGAATCTCGACAGTCTCAAACCCGCATCTCCGGCCACAAACCGTCCAATCACCGATCCCAAGACCCCCAAAATCGCAATTCACCCCAACCCCGATCGAAAATAATCCAAAAAAAAAAACCTACGTACCCCCGTACACATAATATTTGCTGAAAAGGCGCAGCGTTCCAGCGGACAAACATGGTTAGCCGCTATCTTTTGTGTATACCGTGTTTGTGTGTAGCGGCGGCCTCACAAACGACATTTTAAATCCGGGATTCTGCGTGCCCGACACGGATTAGAAAGTCGGCCCGAAAGGCCTTAGCAACCTGCACGTTGGCGATAAAATATGAATTCATTATGGCGTGTGTGGGCGTGCATCCGCGGTCATTATATGTTTGTGATTTTCGACGGTAAACATCCTGCGGGCACATCCTGATTGCTTTCGAGTTCGTGGAGTCGTTATTTGCTGCTGCATAACGAGTTCCGGGAAGAGGTGATAGTTTTCCGGATTGATCGATGCGTGTGTGTGTGGTGTAAAGGGGAACGCGTTTCGGAACTGGTTTTTGAATTGAAACGAATGTTCGGGCGAGCTTCGATCGGAATCGAGTTCGGTCGGTTGGATTATTGGGAAATCAAATGTTCGCATTTGATTGTTTTGTTTTTGTGAGATGGTGATGATTTGGGTATTTGTAAAGTGTGTTTTCGAGTTTGTTGATTTGTGAGGGCATTTTTTTTTTAATTTTGATCCTTTTGATATGAATATAAATACAAATAACGTTTTTTCATTGATTTAATCATAATGTCAAAACTTATGATTAATTTCACAAAGAGCAACTTTTTTCGGTTGTTAAATTTATTATATTATACATGCAACTTCAATTTAAGCATTATTATTGTTGTTTTTATACTGCCCTATATATTTTATATTTCGCAATTCAGTCACACTATAAAAATTGCTAACTTA
The DNA here is from genome assembly GCA_028571205.2 of Hydropsyche betteni. Taxonomy (NCBI): domain Eukaryota; kingdom Metazoa; phylum Arthropoda; class Insecta; order Trichoptera; family Hydropsychidae; genus Hydropsyche; species Hydropsyche betteni. The sequence goes on along the minus strand of JAOXNN020000031.1, from coordinate 1,529,572 downwards.
ATTAATTCCAATAATAATTATTCCGCTTTGTCGACCACCGGTGAGCATATGAACATACATATTGAGCAACGAGAATTCTATGCTCTAATTACCATCGATATTACGGGATCGACAAGGAATCCGTACACCCTTCCACGCACATTCGAACACATTTTCGAGCTCACATGTTGAGGCTTAACTGCAATAATATACTCTATATTATATTAAACGTATCGACAGACCGACAGACAGACAAGGTTTCCCGGTAATGGATACGCGTCTCGGCACGTGCACGACCGAAATATATAATAACTTAATTAGAACCTTACCGAACGGCTTTGTGCCGCTAATTGACCCGAACCTCGGTCGAAATGGATGTTAATAACAATAAGGAAGTGGAGTGAGGGAATAAAGATGATGGTATGTTCGGCATATTTGGCTCAGTGCAACCGTTGTTTCACGTGTAAGTAGAGATTAAAACGAACGAGGGACAAATGCTTGTAAGTGTGTGATTTTCTTTGGATATTATGAAAATGTTGAGAAGGTTTTTGAAAATAATGATACTCAAAATTTATAGATTGTAAGGGATTTTTGAAAATATCGTTTTTGAAAAAAAAATGCGAGATGAGATTCCTTAAAATATTCGTAGTCTAGACACCTTACATATTGATAAAAAAAAACTGTAATAAGCTCATGTTTCATCAAAGCGACGCACACTCAAATTGAAATAGATCGAGCCGCAAAGAACGCCATCGTCAAACACAATCATTTCTAAAAAAATCCGAAATCTCTCCAGAAAAAATATTGAAACCATACTATATAATCCCGAAACAAATTTATCCACTCATGCATTCGATAGCCCCCCCACAAAGCGTTCCCCGCGATACGCTTCCATTTCTTTTTTCGCATACACGCTCAGATCACACGGCCCTTGCAATTCCAAGCATTATACACGCGGTTCGGTCCCGGCATTTTTTTCGCCCTTTTTTGCGATCCTCGGTCAAGATAAATCCCAACGGGGCGGGGAAAAAGGTGAACGGGTGAACGGTGCTAAAGTTGTGTCGCAACTGAAGGGCATCGCTCTGCTTTGATCTTTGTAGAGCAGACGATTCGAGCGGCCAGTGCCGGAGCGTGGCCGAAAAATTTATGGGCACTATATGCTATGTTTGTGTATAAAAAAGTATATGGGCTGTATCGTCGTAATCTGGTAGTGATAGGCCGTAAAAGCGGGGTTTGTATTAGGTGCGTTTTTGCTGTAATCTCGCGCTCATTATCGGAGATGATTTTTTTGTTGAAAAATATTTTGTTTATGGTTCTTGATTCATTTATAAATAATTTTACTATAATTTCGCATGATTAAGAATTTGTTAAATAAAGAGTGTTGTATAGGTTCTCATAAATGAGGTAACGATACCAGCGGTTGACTACTTTTCATAAAAACGTAAAAATTAAGGTTTTTTAAGATGATAATCTTTTGGGAAGGGTGCGATAGATTAGCCGTTTATAACGTTTTATCTATCGCAACGTTTCCAAAAGATTATCGTCTTTAAAAACCGTAATTTTAACGTTTTTTTGAAATGTGGTAATATTATTTTTCAGAAAATTTAATTATCGTTACAAATCCTAATAATGATTTTCATTAAATGATGTCAATTCAAGTATTTTAAATGAAATTTTTTTATTTTATTGTTAATACTATTATAATTCTCGTTACTGAAATTCCGATTATTAGATGTGACTCTATGATACGAAAAAAAATTAACAAGAAAAAATTTTTGTAAGAAAAAAAGTTCAAATCAAAATCCTCATTTACTATAATCGTTTTTTAATTTAATTTCTTCAAAAAAATTTATAAAATTCAAAAAATTTTATATCAAAAAATCTATTCCCGCACATCACAAATCTAGATTTAAAAAAAAACCCACCTCCAAACTCGATATTCATCTTCATTGAAAAGCGCCAGTCCACAATCGGAACTTCCACAACACGAGAAAATCCACCCCTGCTCCGCACGCAAACGAAAGCGGATTACGTTTTTCATTTTATTCTTTTTTATACATTCGATCCAGAATGTACACACCGCACACATCAGACTGATGGTTTCGATATCGCCTCTCTCCGACCCTTTAAAGCCAATATGGGCGGATTCAGTCCGGAACGCGAGGCCTTACGTTCGAATTCCTCTTTGCATTATGCAACGTTGGACACCCGCTTTTCCCACCCACTCCGCCCACTTTCTGCCGAAGCCGGATGCATTTCGGCTTGCTTCCATTGGCGATGCTTCCGAAGTGCCAAGAGGGGATTTCGATTTGACATTCGACCGTGATTTAACGGCCGAATTGACTGCGGGCTCATAAACGATCGATTGAATTGTCGGATCAGAAATATTGGCTGGGTAAATCGAAATGAATCGGGTTCGTGGATGTTTTTGTGGTGCGGGGAATCGGCGACGTTGTTGTCGCAGTGTGTGTTTGAAATGTGTTGATTGTATTGTGAGATTGTATGATATTGCAATGAATGTTAATTGTTAATGTACTTCGAACGTGTATATTATATTATCGTTGAAGAGTTATTTTTCAATGAAGGATCTTTCAATAAGGATGCTCGATTTTAAAATGTACGGTAAAATTTGATGATTTGTACATGTTGTTCGGCGCTATAATCTTCTATGGTGATTTTTCGTACCTAAACAATTGACAACATATTTGACAGATTTTACTTTAACAATATGGCTGCTGTAACCTCATAAATTTCAAGCATCCCTATTTATCCCTATATCATTTATTATATAATAAGAATGCTGAGAGATAAAGAAACCTCATTTAATAATTTTCGTTAATCGACAAACAAGATAATGTGATGATTATGATCGTAATTAATGCTGATTTACGTCAAAATAATAGATAAATTACATTTAAGATAAGAGTCGACTGAAAAAAAAATGTGATACTTTCATCGTATCGGGAAAATTTCAAACTAAAATGTTTCTTGAAAAAAACACGATGAAACTTTTGCATCAACCAAATATAATGCATATTTAATTTTATGCGCTCAAAGTTTTGATTTGCATAATTTCGATTTGCTCGGAAGTTCATAGAGCAAACTGTAGGATGATAAGTATACATGTATTATTAATTTGAATCTACATAATAGTCGTTCATCAAAAGTTTTCGTTTGCATTTAAGAATAGTGCAACGCGTTGAAAGTGCGAAATTCGCAATGGCCGACGAAAACGAGCGCAGTTTTTTCCGGAAAAAATTACAACGGAACATTTCGCAACGGCACGGCAGGCATTAGGAAAATCCTTGAGATTTTACAACGTCGTGTAAAAATGAAAAGGGAAAAAGTACGGAAAAAAATAAAAACACAAACAACCAACGGTAAGTCCTGTTCGTCCTCTATTCCCGCTCGAAAAATCCCACGAAAAAAAAAAACCGAAAGGAATAAAAGCAAATATGGAGTACGGCTAGTCGAAGTCGTTTGTTTTTATAACCCATCCGCGGGGTTACGTGTGCACCGCACGTGTACGCCGCGATGAACTTAGGAAATAATGCAAAAACCCGAAAGTGAAACGTCTCCTACGGTAAAAGCGTCCGTTCAAATATTTAAAAAGATTGAGATTTCCACTCTACATAGCGCTGGGGATTTCATTCCGAGTCTTTACGAACCTTTTCGGCGCAAAAAGACCCGCCCTTGATTTTTATCCGACGCGCTCGATACAGGTGGCACGTGCGAAACTGTTGTAATTCGTTTTAAATTTTTATTTTTCGTATCGTCTTTTTTATCGCTTTGATTTGGAAGTATGTGTTACATATATTTTTTCATTTTCGGTGTAAAAGTTTGGATTACTTTTAGCGAGTTTGGATCTGATATTTTAATATCATTTGATATTGATCAGTATTTGTTAGAGTTTAATTTGAAGAAATCTGTCACTATTTACAATAAAATAATTCTAAATGAAATAATACGATACTCTTCATTAATTTTTTTTATTTCACCTTTTAATTTTTCACACAACTGTTTCTTATTTGTTCATATAGTTATTTACTTTATTTGAAAGCATTCATAAATATTAAATTGAAAAAACTGTGCAAAACAAAAAAAAAAATTTCGGAAAAATACCGAATATTATGATATCTGTTTGGTAAATGCAATTTTTTATATGATGTCCATAAGTATAGTTTTAATTTTTTTATAAGTACCTATAATATATACTGTAAAAATTATTTAAATTTTTGCTTTTGAATTAATAGTACAAAAAAATGAACTTGAATATAAATATGCAGCAGTCACGATACATACCATTTATAAATGAATATTCATTTATTTGGCCTCAAACGTGGATGCGTGCGTAATATGAAATTTTAACATAAAAAATTTAAACGTTCATTCGTCGCCTTTACTAAAGTTATAATATGAAACCTATTTACTTGCCTTTTTCGTATTATTTATCATCATAATGTGAAATTTTAATTAATGCGAAATTAAATCTGCACAGACGCGGTAAAAGAGGCGGTCTTCTGTACATGCTGTGAAAGAAAGTGAGAGAATCTTTCAGGAAAAACGAAACAGACCCCCTCCCGAAAACATTGAAATACTGTTGGTTTGGGTGAAAGGAGGACAGTAAATTAATTTTGTCCCATTTTCTTTTTAATACTCTTTCCGCCACATTCCTCCTCGCCAAGCGACATTAAAGATAACCCACAACCTTCCTTTTGTAACCCACACTCCTAATGAGCCGAACGTTGTATAAAAAAATCAAAGGGAAATTCACATATACGAAACACTAATGTACGATAAGTGAACTTTCACTTACACAAAAATTATTATTTATCGAATGATTTATATTTTATTATAATTGAAAAAATAAATACGCTGAACACTTGCTTAGTATTATCTCATACGATTTTGATATACAATGTGATCAATTTTATTTTTCCGCTGATTTGTACGAAATAAAATCTAAAAGCGTATGAATCCGAAAAAATATACTTAAGGGGAAAAAATACGTTGAAAATTTATATTGTTCCACACCGTAATCGACCGTGGATAAAATGTGACGGATTTTCGCGTACACGCGAAGAAATCACGATCGCTCTCGAGAATGCGGATACGTGTCCGTACACGTGAAGTGTATTCGATTCCGAAAAAACGAACAGAACCCACGTTCTATACACATTACTATACTACACTGTTCGCGTATAAAATTCGTATATAGAAGGGGTTGCAAAATAATGATATCGCCCCCGGCTCACGTCCGTCTGTCTGTAAACGTGAACAGATTCATCGACGTGGAAAAAGCGTGAAACGAAAGCTTGGATGATGACGTCAGTGAATAAAGTGTATAAATTTTTGGACCTGCCCGAAAATTAATTTAGCAAAGGTCGAGCTGATTCACTATAATGGCCATAACTCGATACGTTCTCGTCTGAATAAATTCGTTAAACGCCTAACGTTGTTTATATGTAGAATCATTTGAATGTTTTCCACTGATCGAAAGTTCAACGAATTTTAAATTTGTTAATATACAATATTTATTTCCGATAAATGTTACTTCTTTTATTAACTGCTAAACCATTACTCGGCCATTGATCGAAATTTCTTCATACACATAACACGAAACCCTCACATACACTTCGCTAAAGCGTTCCCGCCTTTCAAAACGATCGAGCAATTTTAAAAGTTGGCGGGGTTTCGGCGCCGAGTTAGAGCCTCGTTGTTTGCCCGAGTAATAATGCCTTTATAACTGCGCTTTGCTCATCTCCCGAACACATAGATATCCAACATTTTTTCAAACAAGGATTAATCGAACAAAAAACCCAATTTCGACAACATTCCCTGACGAAATTCAAACTTAACTAACTCAACAATATCGTAATAGGTAGGCTAATTCGTTTTTTGTCTAAGCTTAAATTAATAATTGGGGGCAATTTAAACTGGCGTTTAATAAAATTAGTGGGCATTTAAAAATATAATTTGTGCTTTTTAAACATGCTACGTTCAAAAAATTACATCGATTATTCAAAAAATATATGTATCTTAAAATTTAAATAAAAACCGGCAACGCCGTAAACGTGAATAGGACGAAATACCAACCGCATAACTATTATTTATAACTTTTATAATAAAATAAAAAACAAACCCAATTATCATTAAAATTGAAACAAATTAAACTTTTAATAAAAGAAAACGACGATGGTTGTATTGTATTATCTATCGAAGAAGACTTCAGCGACGTTGCCACCTCTTAATCATTTCAATGCTCAAATCGATGTTTTTATTGTTCATTTCATATTTTTTAAATTTCTCATTATAATTTCAAAATATTTTTTTCATTGCACAATACAAATAATATGATACTCATAAGGAATTTTTTTAATTCACTTCGTACATTATTCTAACACACAAATAATTCGTTTTAAGGCACAATGTATACTTTTTCTCAATAATTTGATTATGTGTCCAGGAAATACAACTGATTCTCAAAAATTTTAATAAACAGAAGAAATAAAAAAAAATATACGATTTCCATCAAAATGAAACAGAATTGACTTAAATTTATATTCAAGTGACGTTTCATATTACTTAGGACGTAATTCAAAAACTGCGTAGACGCTTTGAATATCTCTGTCCCGGCAGGTCCCGCAGGACGAGGCAAGGGCACGGTGGGCGGGATGGGCGGGAATGGGCGGCAAAAGCAACCGTGGAAGTCGGGGCAATTTAATTTTCCGATCGGTATATTCGCGCGCAATATAACGTATGAGCGAACAATACGTTTTATAAGCGGGATCGCGCCTTGCCGCTCTTCCCGCCCTCGCACATACACACACATACGTCAAATCGCGAAGTTGGCCGGTGTGTAATGAAATGCAAATAACTTTATAGCCACGGCTGTGAAGCCGTGATCGAATTTCGAAATATTGCAATGCCGAGGGGGTCGTGGAAAGAACGAGCGCCGTGCGGATTGTTGATCTATTGCTGCGTTGTTGTTGCTCAATGGAACGATCGTCGACTTACTGGTTTTGCGTATAGAGTGATTTTCGGTCGAGAAATATGGTTTCGTCAAACGGGATGCTCTGAAATAATATACGGTATCGATTTTGGGCTGTAACAGATATGGCTCAATAAAGATTCTCTATAAGAATGACGTAATAAAATTTGGCATGTAGCGCAAAACGGCGCATTATACAAGGGACTTGAGGTTATGGAAATCTCTTGGTTATAGGGCGTTCGGCTGGAGAAAAGGCCGAAAGAATCTGAAAAATACGTAAATAACTCATTTTCCAGACAATAAGGACGAAAGTTGAGCCCTCTAAGCTTCCCCTTTTATAAAGCCACGATCTTAACCTTTTATGCCTCGATCATCCCTTAGGGACGAACGGGTCTTTTATTCGATCTCAAAACTTTAAATATTTTATACATCACAGTGCGACTCGCGCATGAAAAGGGTACAAATTTATTCTCCATAATGAATTTAGATGCACCAAATAAAAAAAAATAAACAGATTGATCAAAACCAATTGAACTTGAAACACCAACTAAAAACAAAAACATTATGATCACCATTGACGATTTGGAAGTGACAAGTCCGCAAACGAGCATATTCATTCACTTTAACGCATCGTTAGTTTATTTAGCTTGCAATCGAGCAGATTAAAGGGCACATATGCCACATTGAAATTCCACGGAATTGCACTTGGTCTAGGCGATAATTTAGGGCGCACACAAACGTACGTGGATTTCTGCGCAGATCACTGTGTGGATCCACGTGCGACCGCTGAAGCCGATAACTACAGGGTGCGACGGGCTTAATGCTGAAATTCGACACAATCGAGTGTGCTGCCGTTCAATCTATTGCTGCAATTGCGGTCGTGATGAGTATGTTGAATCGTATTTAAAACAATTCAATCAGTTCTGAAAACCGGCTAGTAATGCTGAAAATCGCGGCGAAACTCGGGCCGTTCTTTGCTTATTCGCACGATTTCATTTTCGAAACACGCATTCGTATAGTCATGTAACGAACGTTTCCGTTTTTATTTTTTGGGCAATAACTTTCAGCGCGGAAAATTTCAGGATTGGCAAAGCGAAGGGATACGTCTTCATGTTTTTGTATCATCTATTTTCCAAGGATCAGTATCTTTCGTTTTGTACCCTTATTTTGTTCTCGCGGAAAAAATGGGGAGTGCCCATCTGCCAAGGAAAATCTTGACGCATTCTATTTCTCTTAGATCTCCAATTTACCTTGCGCTTCGGTATAAACCCGATTTGTAAATTGCTCTCCTTTTTTCCCTTGCAGGAGATTTGTCTATCCCGAGGATTTTTTTCCCGTATTCGAACCAGGCGCCGGGATAACGACATATGAATATATGACAAGTAGACATAAGATGCAATAAGACTTTTTCAGATATGTACATAAATTTTTCTTTCTCCGAACTCTTGTAAATGTTCCATGTCAATTGTGACAATAAAATATGATTGACAGGTGCCGAAGTGGATATTATAATTATTTGCATGAAAAAAATATATAATTTCCAATACAAAAATGCATAAAACATTTTAATTTAAATTTTAATTAAATTATGAAAGCATCTTAATTTGCATGAAATTTATATTTTTCAAAGAATTATTGAATATAAAATAATACAAACAACAGAAAATATCAAGTATTTTCGAATTTGACAACGCTCTTTTGTATTTTCAATTATTTTTCGAGAAATTCGAGACAACGGTCCAAACAAACACATCCCGGCCACTCAACAATTGGAAAAAAATCTCATCAAAGAACTCGACGTGTCCTTAAACTATTCACAGGACACGTACATTTAACACGAAACACACAAACACGACACACAATATATAATTTCGGAATGCAAACGGACAGACGTACAAACAGTCGCTCTCGCGCGGACGGCGTCCGTTCCATTATCGTTCGTCCTGTGGAAATTTCGTGTTTATTTTCAACGTCAACTGTCGCACTTTTCCTTTTGGTGGAAAACTCTGCGAAACATGCTGCTTTTGAGACCGGTGGATGTTTAATTCACGCAAAAATGTGTGACAAATGCGCAAAGGGACGCAAATGGACTACAGAGGTCGACTTTGTAACTGAATTTTGAATTATAATTTATATACAAACTCCGATTATTATGTTGTTGCGCTGACTAGTTAAGTCAATTGGCGTTTGTTAATGTAATAACGTTTTTAATGTGGTTAATGAATTGAAAGCATAAAATAGTTGAATTTTAATTTTAATTGAATTCGAATTTAATAATAGTATCCGTTAAATGTATAACGAGATAATGGTTTGGTTTGGAAAAACATAACATGTTCGTGATGTTCCATGGTTAAATTTGTGTTCTGCTAATTTATACTTCAAAGTGCAAATATAATGTATTCGTCAGCTCCATTTACAGAATTTGTACCTTCGGGAAAACGATGAAAGGAAATCATATCACGTAATTAAGTATTCTAGAACTTTCAGCACGCACTGATTTAATGTCATTTAATTTTGTATTTTATATACCGAAACTTATCGAATTCAAAATTCTGATTTAAACATCTTTTATACATCGAGCGAATTAAAATTTTATAAAGTTACCAACTCTTTTATTCAAGATTTCATTTTCGTATTATGCTTTAATTTGCGCTCATACGCCGAAGACATCTAACAACATCCGAGACATTACCGAGACCCCTACAGCACTAATTACTCCATTAAAATCGATAAACTCACTACAACATCTAAGAATCCGTCGCTAATAAACCCATCTAAGAACACATCAATCGTTTCTCACACAAAATTCTCCCATATCGAAAAACTGACAATATCCCTAAAGCGAAAATCGAGTCGAATCATCTCACTTTGATCGTCAACGTAATAAAGTTGATTAATAAAGGGAATGCACACAATGGAAACAAGATCAAGCGGCCTCGCGGGAGCGAAAAAGATGGAATTTAATATTCCGTTTCGACAAACATAATTCTTCGGCTGTGCTTGCCGATGGGCCAGGGGAGGGCCAAGAGGACGGCCACAGTTTCCATCAAATATTCAATGCTCCCGGTGGGTGGGTGGGTGGGTGGGTGGGTGTTCTAGAACGTGCCGTGTTGGAAATGCGGCAAGTTTTCGGACGACAGTCGAGTTCCGAGGCTTAATTGCCGCGGAGGCGTATTATCAACGAATCGGGCACTGTTGATATCGTCGATAAGGGTGTCATAGCGTTTGTTGCTCGCTTGAACTTGGGAGGTTCAGAATTGTTTCGTCAGTGACATGTGTCTGAAATATTTTCATGAATCGGCCCATTGGTCGAGGCGGGAGTCGAAGTTTTGTCGTATTAAAGCCAAGAGCACATATCGCCCACATTGGGGTTTATAGATTTTCGATTCTGCGTATAGTTTTGTATGAGCGGTTTGTGTTTGATTAAATACGAAAATTCGCGTCGTTTCGAATAATTGAAAAACATCACGGCGGAATATTCATACGGAATATCCTTGATGGTGAAAGATTTTATATAAATATTGGTACTGTGAAAAAAAAATGAAAACTCTCTAATTGGTTCCCAATTTCGAAATGTTCGCAAAGTTAATTTAGATTCTAGATTAGATTTCGTACCCAATCCGAGAAATGGCTCGAAATATTTTTGCATGCACCGTCTCTCTTTCTGTAAGGGTGATTGAATGAACGGATCACCTTCTGAAGGCTTTCAGCCAACATCAAAAGCCTACTTCGTCTCTCTTTTTTTCCGATTCCCGTTTATTTATTCCCTTTTCCTTACAGTCCTTCCACTGCGGGTATGTTCGATCTATAGTACAACTGAATCGACGAGCACACACATAAGACACGACTCAAAAAAACCTTCGAATAATACAAGCATGAAAGATGTTTAAGCTTTTTAAACGATTTGGATCTCATAATTTTCGTAGATATAAATTCATAAAAGACTAATAACATTCGAAAAAATTAATTCGTTAATTTGACATGACTGAAAAACATTTTTCAGCAATTCCCTCAGTCGGAGAATGTGAGTTTCGAATGTATATCGCTCATTTATAATTCGTCTCAAATCTCGCTTGCCATGGCGATTTCGGATTTCCCGCCAAATTGAATGATATCGGCATGTATAAATTTCATTTTTAGCAAGATAAATCGCCGAGCGTTGCAAATTTGTTCATATCAGCGACGTTTTTAAAGTTGAACGTTTTATCTCACTCAATTACGCCATGAAATATACGACGACGACAACTAGACTAATTTGGTATACTTTTGAGTCGTTTTTATCAATTTGTTTCGTTAAATAGCGAATGTTTATTTTCAATTACACCCCGGAGACCCGGTTAAGTGATTCAAGAAGAAAATCCTCGCCAGAAAGTAGAAGAAGCAGCCTTAATCATTTCTCAGCGGGTCTCTTAATGCATACTAAGTTTATTATTCAAAATTATTTTTATCTGTCTAGCCGAGTATAATTTCAAAACGAGGCTAGCACAAGATGATAATCCGCATATATATAATATTTATATTCATTTCGACTACATCATACGAAAATTTCAACGTTTTCACAGTTCCTACAAAAAACTCGCATAATCTCACTTCGAAATACGCCCAGAAATTAATTATTTTCACAATTAACCCATTATACATTGAAAGCACAGTACACGCGATACTACATCATAATAATACATAATGATATACAGTCCCGAGGGGCTTGCGAATTCGATTATCGAACGATCTTTGCACGCCTCTTAACCCATTAATACGTCCGCCCCGCCGGGATTGATTTACGAGCGAGCGAGAAATTTAACCGCGGCGAGATTTCTCGAGTCTCGAATATCGAGAACGGGACTCGGTTGCGAGAGTGGGGAAGACAAAAGCCACAGAGCGAATGAAATATGTTCCGTTTCATTATTTGGCGTGCGTTTCCGGAATGGAGAGATGATGAAAAACGCCCAAAGATGTCGGCCGTAATGAAAAGGTTGAGTTTGTGCGTTTTCAAAGAGTTTGAGCTTTTAGGTAGTGATTTTTTTTAATTACTGCATTGGTGAGCTTAAGGTGATAATTACAGCTAGGTTAATAGTAAAGGTCTAGGATGTAAATAATGTCGTTTTTAGCAAAAAAATTGTATTTTTTCGAGAAAATTGTATGTAATGTTTTGTTTAAGTAATTTAATTTTTATGAATTCAGCCTTTTTTTATAATTTAGTTTAAAAAAAATTTAATATTTGAAGACACTGTATTATATCGTTGATCGGGTTTTATCACCAATATTCGATACTTTTGCTACCGATGAATAAATTTGTACAAGAAAATTAAGCTTTCAAAACTCGGAGACATTCTTGACGTTTTAATTGTTCCCGAACCGAAAATACCAACAGATACAACATATGAGAATCGAAAAAGTTTATGTTTATATAATATGAAAATTTGCTAGTTCTTATAAATTTTATCAAATATATAAAATAAAATAAAAAACTTTTAAATATAATATCTTTATATTTGTTGTAATGGAAAATATTATATCGATATTTGAATAATAAATTAATAAACCTTTTGAATTAGATTTAAAATTTTCCAAATTTTAATAAAGTCAGATGAAAATTCAAATGAAAATCAGCTTCATTATGTGCTAAACATTTATTTATTATTCTTAACAAAGAATTAATGAAAATTATAAACAAAAAATATGAAAATATAAAAATAAATTTTAAAATTAGTAAAATCATATAGCAAAATACTTAGATTCATTCAAAATGAATTTTATTTCAATACAACGATCAGTTTATGAGACACGACAAAACGTGCATATTTTTTGAATAACCCAATAGATGCATTTATAGAATAAAATTCAGATAAATTATTTTAAACGATAACCAAATACGATTTACATACGAAACAGCATACGATAAATACACAACACACATTTTACATACACACAACATATAAAACGAGATCGAGCGAAGCCATACCGAAATTGCTCGAACGCCTTCGCGGCATAAGTTCGAACGGGAAAAATGAGGCGCAAGAAAGCTTCGTAACGGAAACGCGCCCAAAAATGATCGAGGCGGAATGAAAATCTCGCAGGCTTATAAACTTAAAATGTAAATGTTTGCGTTTCCGCACGACATGATCCACATGTATATTTTATAAGTGTGGCATTAAATATTCAAACGCTTCCCGCCGGATCCATGGATCCGCTGCCGGAGCGCGTGCGAGTCATTTGCTCAGAGCCGTTTTAAATAATCGTTGTTGTGTGTATGTAGTTTTTTTTTTGTTTCGTTTGTAAGGAATTTGTTTTCGTTCGGTTCGAGTGTTGTGTTTGTTCTGGATTGAAATATGATGAATAATGTTGGTTGTCTTGTATAATTTTGTGTCGAATTGCGGTTTTGTGTTGGTTTCGATGTGAGAGGATTCGGTTGATTCGAACGGAATATATCTCATGGAATAAAATATATGGATTTTTCTTTAAATGATTATGTTTTTAAAATGGTATATTCCAGGTAAAGTGAACCTATAGATGTATATAACCAAAGATAGAGCGTAAGATTTGGTTTGTACTCAATGGATTTATAATTTTTTTTTCAACTTTAGCTAATTTGATTACGTAAGCAAATGATTTTTTTCGAGTATAAAACGAAGTTAATTTTGCGTACGATAATTTGTTTATGTATTGTTTTACAATAATTGTTGCAATAGCTAAGTGTGGAAAAGTTTTTCAAGCATTTGATTGTTTGATGAAATTAGGTAAATATGAAAAGTCCTTGAAAAGTATTTAAGTAATTGTTATCAAAATTTGTAAGACTACAATAATTGTGCTTTATATGTAAAACAATAATTGTTATGTTTATTTGATCAAAGCTCAAGACACGTGAAATAAAATCAAACGTATAAATTGATAAATTTTTTGAGAGCTTTTTTTTATTAAAATTTCTTAGGCACACCTAATAATTATTAAAAAAATATTTGATAATTTTCGGCACTTGAGCGAAAAAAGATTCACTATCACTGAATATTTTATAATTTGAAAATATGATTAGTCACCTGCTTTTGAGCGGTAACATCCCCTATATATAATAGCGGATTTCTGTGTATGTGTCCGTGTGTTCGTTCGCCTGTCCGTCTATGCATCTGTGTATCTGTTCGATGACTCTCGCGACTTTTTCGCAAATATGGTCTTTACGTGCGTATACAGTTAACGTCTTTAATATGATGCTTATTACTTACTGCCTCTGGCTTTGCCTTTATTTCGTAATTGTGACAATAATAAATGAACTGGTTTTATTAATTAAATATTAAATATATTCAAATCGAGTACGTGTATCGGGTAGTAGATGTTACTTCTGGCTTATCAATTCTAATTTAGCTTATATGCCCATTAAAATAACGACTTTAATCAGTATTTACATCATTCTCGAGTTTATTTACATCTTTGAAATTTTTATTGTATTACGTAATAGTATGGTTATAGAATCACAGCCGACGTTATCAACATCGCGCCTATACATTATCCTCTATATGTAACAAACGGGCATCGACTTTTCGCAACGGAACGGTTATAAAATATTTTTGCACAGATTTAATTTTTTTATATATAATTAC
>JAOXNN020000031.1:1495170-1514910 GCA_028571205.2 Hydropsyche betteni | reverse complement strand
AAACGGGCATCGACTTTTCGCAACGGAACGGTTATAAAATATTTTTGCACAGATTTAATTTTTTTATATATAATTACGTAATTCACAGCCGATGTTATTAACATCGGGCCTATATAATAGCATATAATACTTTTAAAAATAATCGACTTCCGTGCAACACGAATCAATCATTTGAATTCTTACTTGTTAAAGATTTATTACGTATGTTTTGATACAACGCGAATTATAATCATATTATGTTAATACATATTTTGAATAAAAAACGCGTATTTATAAAACCTTCAATTTACAAATGAAATAAAATTAAAAATTTCACAATTTCCAAAACTCACGCATACGTAAAAAAAAAACCATATTTTTTCCATAACAAAACGACTCTATACCGAGCGCGAAAAATATCTCCACGTATATTAAATCATACGTCCGCATTCGACAGTGTTTTCCTTTTTCGCGAGAGCCGCAACTTTTCTTTCACGCGATAAGGAACAAGGGTCCGGGGGCCGGGCCGGGAAAGTGGGACGAGCCGGGGAGAAAAAACTTTCATTTGACTTAGAAATTCACTCGCCTCGGTGTCTGTATCTTATACGGCGGGAGATAATCTCATTATTGGCACGGGGTAAGTGGAGAGTAGAGGGATGATGATAGGTCTAACGCGCCGGTATCGAAAAGAAAAAACGCTACTCGCTCGCTATTTATTTTCGCCGATTTTTTTCCCCCACGGCGTCCCTTTTTCTTTGGCGGGAAAGCGAGACGGCCGACGGGCGAATTCAATACGAGCGGAATAAGAATTTAATTTGATACTTGTGTGCGTGTGTTGAGGTCACTTATTTGTTGTGTTTGCCGTGCGGCGGGCGTTGACGTTTAACGAAGTCGATGGGGTGCAATTGGATTATTCGCGAGGTGTTTTCCGGGGTAATTGAATCTGTTTTGCGGACGCACGAGCGAAATGTCGGAAATTCAAATGCGGTATTCGAGACGGTCGGTCGTGGGATGGTGTCGATTGGAGATCGGGAAGGGGTGTTTGAAGTTTTGCGCGATCTGACATATTGATGGAGGATCGGTGTGGTTTTTGATCGCGGAGTTTGTTATTTTTTTTTTGCAAAATTTCACGTTTTAAAATGGCTATTTTTAATCGGATGTTTTATCCGTGACATTCAAGTTTGTAGCTGAATTTTCGGTTAAAAATGTGTATCGTAATTTTTTTTGTAGTAAATCTATATATCGATTCGTATTTGTGGTATTTAAAAAAAAAATACATATTATTATTAATTTAATAGGTTTTTCAATAAAGACGCTCGAAATTTGTTAGGTTATAGCAGCCATGTTGTTAAATTGATTTCTGTCAAGTATATCGTCAATTGTTTAGTGTAGAAGATTATAGCGTTGAACAAAGTGTGCAAATAATCAAATTTTATTGTATTATAATACATTGTAAAATCAAGCGTCCTTATTGGAGACCCTAAATGCCGATCTTTTGTCCTACATACTTTTCAGCTAGGACCCGTTTTATAGGGTTTATCTTACATCAATTTTGATTTTTCCCATTTTTATAAAAAAAAATTGGAACGTTTTTTTGCAGAAAACTTTTAAATTTTTTAGCGCATCAGATCGAATTTCCAAAAAAATTCATAGTTTAACTGAAAAATTTGATTTCAAAAATAGCCAGAAATCATAAAGATTTATTTAACAGGCTGATCTAGCTTGATAATTAATATTTTGATCATAAACTCTTCCTCTATGAGTTTATTATTATTATTATCCATTTTAATTTTTTCTAACTGATTAATAATATGTTATTTATTTATTTTTCCAGGATGGGCGCTAAAGAACAGTATCAGTGAAAAACAATAATATTTCATAAGAAAATGAACTATTCAAACAAACCAATAAACATGTTCGAAATTCGATAGTCGCAACCGCTCGACAGTTGCAAGAACGAACTGAAAAAAAAAAATGAATAACATCACATGAACGGGACGATGTCATTGAATCCACCATTCGATGAAAGAACTAAATTTTGAAAACATTATCGCCGTATCAATCACGAATTAAATTAAAGGACCACGAAACGGTGCGAAAATGTCTCTCGTCAGGCTGGCCGTCCTGTTTTTATTACTGCCTGACAGCTTTTTAGCATCGCTCGACGTTCCCGACATCAATCCGGGCAACAACAGTATATGTAAGTACCATTATTATTTTTTTCGTTCGAACATTAAAAATACCCGCGTCGAGGGCTCCACATTGTAATTATTCCGTAACGCGTTCAAATTTTCCGCGCTTTTTTACGAGCGTCCTTCGTTTTCCATCATCGGCGCGCGCGCTTAACGGTCGCCTGTAAAAGAGTGAGAATTAAGCCCGCCACCCCAAAGGGCGTAAAATTTCGACCATTATCGTTAAATCATAAAACCGACCTTCTGCGGGGGGGGGGGGGATTATTTTTCAGCCCTCCGCGAGAAAATCAAAACGGCGGTGGAACAGACAAAGGTTGGATTAGGTCGGGTTTTACGACTCGGCGAAAATTAGCGATGTTCGAATTTTCCGATGCGGGTTTTCGTTTTTTTTTTTTTATTATCATTTGAATGTGCAGGATGTCGTTTTCGGGGCGAGTTTTAATTTTATCGTATGGGAAGGTGATGGATTTTTATGCTCTGCGTATTGGAGTGCGATGTTTCGGTTTTTTTGTTCGTGTCAATAAAATGTGTGATTGGTTTGTGAAATTTTATGTATTCATAGTTAAATGCGCTAAAAATGTTTGAATATGAATATAAAATATAAATTTTGTTCGTAAAGAACAGGCGTAGGCAGGCAAGGCGGTCTACGGGTCAAATCTGGCACGCGGGATGATTTTATCCTTCTCGCAGTGATATTTACTTTATAATGAAAATAAAATTAATCAAAATAAAAATTTAAAAAAACACAAAGTTAATAAATAATCTAAATAAAAATACGTTAGTGGAGTGTGAAAATCAAAAGAATATATCATCATACTTTTACAAATGAAACAGAAAATAAATGACTTTCCTGAACTAAACAAACTTCTTCGTGATAAATATATTTTTTATTAATTTGAATTACTTAAATTTTAAATTACAAAGAAAAGAAATAATGGTGTTTGGATTATTTAATTTTATTATTATAGTTTTGACCTGCGACGACCCAAAAAAAAAAAATTTCAATCCGTTCCACCATCTGAAACAATTGCCTACCCCTGGTATAGAATAACGTATAGATGTATATATATTGTTTTAAGTTCAAATTAAATAATCGAAGAGTGTTTTAAAATAAATTATATAATATATGCTTTTGTAAATTTTGGATATTTATAATAAATAAAATAATTTTTCTTTTACTCATTCGAGAAAAACTGACGAATTACAAAATAACATTTTCTCAAAAATAGCTCGGATTTTTACACTTTTTGTCACGAAAAAAGCTCAAATTCGTGACTCAACCCAAGACACTCGTTCGAATAATTTTTCATCCTAACTTCTCTCATTTTCAATCAATCCGAATTCCGTTAGACCATCAAACCGACACTCCAAACGAGACCCGTCGACCGTTTCCGCCACGCACACGAAAACCAACCCCGAGAAAAACCATCGAAAATTTCCCCGGCCAAAGCTCCGACCTGAAACGAGCACCTCCGCATAATCACGGCCTTCCGACGCGCACACAACACAACACAGAACAATAACGACAGCCCGAAAAAGATGACCTGTTGCTCGCACGCGCGCGGCAAAGGGGGCCCTTTACGAGGCTGTTAAAGGGCGACGAGGGACCGGGACCTTCCCGGGGACCTTCATCAGGGCCTGGATGGCTTAATTGCCTGTCGTTGATCACCGGTCGTCGAGAGGGCCGTCAGGGCCGGCTGACGAGGGCGTAATACTGGGGGCCTGACCGATTGCCTTTTTTGCTTGACGGATAGATTGGAAAGCGCGTCGGGTTGCGCACGTGTTTGTGTGTTATGTAAGAGTTTGCAATCTGCGCCGTTTGAGTTTATCGAAATTAGTTTTGGAAATTGAGGCCGTTTGACGTGGTCGCGGGCTCGGGGGCTGGGTGGAAGAGTTCGGTTTGTCGGGTTGGGTTTTTTTTTCAGAGGCTGAAAAATGGTCGGATTTGAAAGTGTGTATGAGGTTGGAGTGTGCGGTCGAGAGAGGGTGA
Organism: Hydropsyche betteni; assembly: GCA_028571205.2. NCBI lineage: Eukaryota > Metazoa > Arthropoda > Insecta > Trichoptera > Hydropsychidae > Hydropsyche > Hydropsyche betteni. The sequence continues at coordinate 1,510,749 of JAOXNN020000031.1, read as the reverse complement.
GGTTGCAAGAACTGTTGCATATTTATAATATTTCGCTTGCGCTTACAGTGGCATTTCTTATTCATGAAATTCGTTTATGTTTACTATAGAATAGACATCGGCATTCTATTTTATTCTTGGGTTGAAATTAGTCAAAATTTTTATTTAGAAGACATTTCGGATCAGAAGATATTATAATTTTAAAATGTTTTTTTTTTTGTGAATAATATGATAAATTTCATTGAATGAAAATAATAACAATATGCTTTTAAATTATAAATTTTATTCATAAAAATATTTTTTTATATTTCAAATTATTATAAAATCAAATAAATTTGTTAAGTTATCAATAACAGCCTTGTTGGTAAATTTTCGACCTCAATTTAGTCATTTCTGGTTTATTGTTAGTCATCTTAAGACAAATAGAATCGTCTGAATCTTCAATAGTAAATATAATACCGATTCTATAAGTTTACTTACAAATATTTTGCATTGAATTTAATGAATATTTTAGATAAAATTTTGGAAAATAATCATCGGAATACTTACTACGGAAAAATCTCGTGAGCGGAAAAAGTCAATCTATTTCTAAATTACTTAAAGCTAATTTTTTAAGATGTGAAAACTTGGGAAGTAATGCCAACACATTGATAATATGAAAAAATTATTGTTTTCCGTTTTTTTCTAAATCTTTCCACAATATCTTGAATTTATCCGTACACAACTTTTATTTGTGGAACTAAAGTGAGAGACTTGAAATTATCAAATGGGTCATTTGGTGATCCACGGATCATAAGTTGCTGATACCCGCTATAGAGTTTCAAGTTAAAAAATATTTTTTTAATTATTACAGAAAAAATATTTTATCGTTTTTTAATTTTTTTTTCTAATTTTTTTTTTTTATTATATACTCATTTATTGAAAGACAATACAGTTTTTCAACTTTAAATTCAATTATATGGAAGTATTACTAAGACCGTTGTTGTAGTCAATGAAATGAATTATTATACTATGAATTCTTGTTTATTTGTTGAATTTAACGTGTAAATCGTTGAATATGAAGCGTAAAAACAGTGCACATCGTTCAACTATCAAAAAAATTTCTCTCAATTCGATTAAAAGCAATATTTAGATAACTTCGGATTCTTTTGATCGATAAAAAAAATCGATCCAAGAATTTGCGAAATTCTTCAAAGTGAAAAATACCGCGAATTCTAAACGCATACAACCAAATAATTCCGAGCGACGGCCGAGGACTAAATTTAGACGGGATTTCGTCCGCTTTCGGCATCGCTCAACAAAAGCCAACCGACCAGATGGGGAAAGAACACAAATGAGGGACGATAGAGAATCCCTTTGCCATTGTGCGAATCCTTCCGAGCCGCCGCGGAAGTTTAATTTCCTTCAGGATTGTTCACACCGTCATCGAGACGCGATATTTTCGTTTCACGGTTCGAAGGACGCCCTCGAAATAACAGGATAACGGCCCCGGCAGGAAAAAAGAGTATGAAAGCCTCGAAGACAAACCGGCAGCAATAAAACGAATCCTCGGAGCGGTTTGTTTGCAAAGGAAGTGAGGAAGTGAGCCGTCAAACTGCAGCCGGTTGCACACGACCCTTAAGTCGATTCAGTTCCGTGTTCGGTTCGTAAATAATGATGTTGTCGGTACATTTCGTTCGGTTTTGTGTGGAGTCGAGCTTTTGACGTTTATCACTCGCTATATGTTGTTCGTTGATTCCTATGAGTTGAACTTTTCTCATTCAAAAGTTCTCGTGCATGAAATTCAATATTATAGTGTAAAACAGTTTCCTGGAAAATTTCTGTGATTTTCTAATAATAATTTATTTACGTAAATGAGTGTATATTTTAATACAAATGTTAAATAAGTGTGCCACCATGGTATGACAAGTTTTCCCAAATCACCGTTTTAAAACTATTATATTTGTAAAAAAATATTTTAAAAAAATTAACATATATTATCGTGGCACAACAGATATCCAAATCGATATACAAATATTGCTATGGTAGTTAAAAAAATTAAATTATTAACCAAATTACTTTTAACCAACTTGAAATGTTAAAATTTTTGAAGAACATATTATTTCATTTCGTTTTATAAAGAATTAATTTTTACGGAGGTAAATTGAATGTCTATGGCATAGATTCTATGCGATGGGTTATACCTCGATTTGACGGATCAAATGAAATATTAATGTTGAGGAAGTACTAAACTAAATTCATATCGAAATCAAGACATTCACAGCATAATAACTTGGACATAAAGCGTAAAATATACACCGTTCTCGAGATTGTAACAACCTGAATAAAACGGGAACGAGATAGAGAGCGAGCTCGTCAACTCGACGAAATATACATCGTTTCTTGCGCTTTAATACACCGTAAAATCTTCCAATTATTTTATATATAATATACATCGTAGAAAGTAAATCTTGTAAAATTTTTACATTAAACTCCTGAAATCCGGTTCGTTTCGGCGTTTAGCGGTAATTAACCAACACCGCCCCCTTTAACACGAACTTAACCCCTCGGCGAGTATAGAGTGTTTAAAAAACAGAATATTTTCAAAACAAATATTTTATTTAAAAAAAAAATCGAATATCAACCAAATAATTTTTCGACTATTATAACAATGAATCGAGAGAATTAATAAAATTGACTAATGATTCGATTTTATAAAAATCCAACGGTTCGATTAATTCATTAAGCTAATTCATCACAATCGCACACTCGACAAGAACCGACTTCACTTCAGACCAATTGAATCCGCCTCGAAATAAAAACGTATTTCCGCCGACTTGTCGAACACCTAGTACCCGTCGAGAGCACAGCTTAACAAATGGGGGCAGCATTCTGGGCCCCGAAGACTCGGAATTCCGCCTCTTTTTGCGAATGTTTATCCGTCTCGAGCCGTAAACAATGTCGAAAACGGATCCCCAGTTTCGAGAGGGCAAATAAAACCGACGACGACGCGATCAAACGTCGAACAATGAGAGGCCCCGCCGCGGGGGCCAAGGGCCAAGGGCCCGGTAATGATTCGGCTCCCGTCGCTCACAAAGGGCGGGCTAATGATTTCGAATGAAAATAAACAACCTGTTCTAGGTGAAGGGGGGTCCGACGCCCGTTAAGGGCCGCTCATCAATTATGCCGTTTTGTGCGCGACGGGTCCGAAATGACAGTTATTACCCGTTACGACCGTGGAAACAATGATGGCTTTCGACGACGGCTCCTTTTCGCCTGCGGAAAGAGTGCATTACGCTTTTGTCACTGATGACGCGATTAATTGACGCCTGAACCCGATGGTGGCCATGGCGATGGTGTGAGATGTCGTCGCGCACAATGCGGGATATAAAGTCGAATGGATTTTCAACGGGGAGTGGTATATATATAAAATGAGCTGTAGGAGTCTTTTTAAGGGTTTAATAAAATTGTCGGATGTTCGTTGAGTTTGTTAAAAATTTAAACGGATAATCGGCGCGCAAAGCCAGCTGATTTCCGCGTGATCCTGATTGAATATACGCAGATGCATAGGTAATTTAAATACGCGCAATCCTCTTTTTTATTGGGGATACGTTCTAGGGGCTAACGTGTAAAAAAATTTATGGCGACCATGTAAATAATTGAGATTGGTTCCATCGGCATATTTGGATGGAAATTTCGTTCAAATATTTTTTATAAAAAATGAGTAATGCGGAAAAATTTCGCCGTATGAAATCATCGAACAACTTTGAAATTTTTTATTCTATAGCTATAATTGTATATTATATTTCACCGAATCTTGCCATTGTGGCATAATAATATATTTTTTATACCATATAAAAGATAAACAAAAATGTAAAAGAAATAATCGGTTATTTTTCTTTGAATTGTGTTATTCCGGAACCATGTAAAAAAAGATTGGGTGCATAATATGAAAATTTTATTTATACCGAATAAAAAAGTATAATTAGATCATTCAATTATTTAGCTACAAATATAATTTCTTAAAATCATTCTCCGAAAACCATCAGAAAGCTCTCCCAAAAAATTAAACACAAAAACCGAAAACTTCTTACGATTTTACAATCGCGATTCCACGTTGTCGCTGAAATCGAGAATAGCCCTCGAGATCCGAATCATTAAATTTTCATTTGGGCGCTCGAGTGGGTGCACTCCCCATTGTTCCCGCCGTTTATAGGTCAGGTAACACGTCCAGCCTTCTTCCCAGCTGGATTCCTTCCAAGGGGCACGTCCGTCTCGAAAGTGGTCTGACGATGGAACAATTGAGAACTTCTTCCTCTGCTAGATGGTGCGGAAGAGGTGCCAACGTACGTGGGAGTCTGGACAAAATTAAAGGCGTCTCGAGTGTGTTCGAATTGTGATCGCTTCGAAATTAATTAATATTGTGTACAATAGGTGTTTTGATTTTCACGGATCGCATGTTTTCGTATACGATATAAGCGACAAGCGAAGAAGGTGTTCTGATTTTCATGGATCGGATGATATTTCCGTTAATTGTACAGACAGATGGACTAAAAACATGTTTAGCGTGAATTTTGTAATAAATTTGTGTATCGAGGTGTAAACAATATTTTGTTCATATATTTCGTATCCAGAAGATGATTAACGCGAATCATCCGAGAAATTTCTGAAATAAACATACGTATTTAAATTGATTCAATTCTGATATATTTTCTGAGAAACTCTCAACACGAATTTCAAATATCGCATCCTTATTATTTGCTTGATTCAACAAAATCTAAGAACTAATTAAGACACGTCAATTGTTTTGAATATTACATAATTTTCGAAATTAAAAAATTGTATCTTTTTATAAGTCAAAAATTTGAACATCCTCACAACACACAATTTCATCCTCATTTTTTTTTAAGTACAATACCAATCCGACATCGTGAAAAGGAAAAGTATGAAAGTCACACACAAAACACAGGTTTAAAAATCGAAATCCGATTACTAAATTTCGGACGACGGTCGCATAAATTTCAAACGGGAGGAAGGATCCGAAGACTATCCACCACGGTATTTATAGATATCGGCTTTTTCCGCCTTTGCGTATTGTTTTCCAGTGATTTCGTGAAGCAAAACCTCCTCGGGGCCGGATAAAGGAAGTATCGGAGCGGATGTGCCAAACGGCCCGGCAAAAAGTAAAATAAATACAAACAAATGAGCGGAAACGCACCGCATTATAGGGAGTCCTTTGCGCCGTGACTTAATTAAGACTCGTTCTTAATCCGCGATCGTAAGTATTATATTACGTATGTGTCCTTTTATTTATTATTTTCATTTTTTATGTGTTCTAAATGGACATTTGTTTTTTTTTTGGGATTTGATGTTTTGTAGATTGCGTCAGGTGTCTAAATAAAAAATAAATGATACATTTGTTTATTAAGAACTTCGTCGATTGAAAATATATATTTTTGGATCAAAATTTTTTTTTTCAATAAATATAGAATGTCAGACATACAGGTTTCGTGCAATTTCAAGGTTCAAACGAACTCATCGGGCCGAATCGCTATTTCAAGCATGGACTTTTCGATTTTCGGACAAAATTCTGGACCCGATCTAATTCTATCGATTTCCTCTTAAGTATCGTAATAAAACCGTTCTTTTTCGAATGTTCGCACTTCAAAACGCTCGAATATATCAGACGTACAAAAGAAAAGCCCCCGGTTTGGGCTAATGAAAGTGTAGCGCTTCGGCGCAAAAAAAAAGATAGATTGGCGCAGAAGTAAACGAGAACCAATCCGAACTTCAAAAGCGACCAAAGGGGAAAAAAGGAGGACGACTAAGGCAAAGAAAAAAAGACTATTCGATCCGTCGAACATCGATGGGAACACACAAAGGAGAGACCGTATAATCGAGCGATTCGATCGCGCTATGATGAACCGATATTTTCGACCGAACCGACAAAATTGATTAAGGTTCCGCCAGCTACGCTATTATTATATTTTCTTCATCAGTTTTCATAAAGAAAATTTCGATGTCGAATAATTTTTGCTCTTGTCTCGTCTAAAAATAAACATGTTGACGTTGCGATAGGGTGCATTTTGGAATTTGTTTTCGAAATTACGAATTTTCTCGGGAAATTTTTCCATTTGATTTATGTTGTATTAAGGGTTTTTTTTGGTTCAGAATATGAAAATTGTTTTATTATTTCATTTATCAAATATAATTTTTATTTTAGTTTCGAATAAAATATAAATTAGGGTATTCATCTAGAAAATGGATTTGGAACTCATTTTCGATATCTTCGTGAAACAATCGGATTAAAATAAAGCCATCTTCTCTTCGAAATATTAGTGAAATGAAAACGTATATCAAACTTTACATATACTTGTACTTGTACTCATTATATTTATAAAATAGCTTCAATCGATCACAAAAATAAGGAACTATAAGACATAGACTTACGAACTCAACTCTGTATACATACATACAATACTTACAATCAACATACATTTATCGTGAACAATAAGAAAAAATACCCAATTTTTTATCATATCAAAAATAACGTACGAGATACATACATATTCTTTCAAAAATATTTAAAAGGAAATATATCGTATAATTATTGATCATAAAATTCGAACCATTCAATAACCAGTAAGTTCCATTCTATCGACCATTATCAAACCGAAAAGCTCAATAAACACTAACCGCTCGAAACGAGACTCGCGGAATCGAATTTTGAGCCATCTGAAATGGTGATGACATCTTCGAAACACTATCACACAAAATTATATGACGCAGTCGTTATTATTCTCATTATTACAGAGAGCGAGTCGATTTTAAGGAAGAGGAGGAGACCCCTCGCTCAGTAAGGTTCAAATTAAATTCAAAGGGCGCGATCCTTTGACTGCACAAGAAACGGGGATCAAAAACTTTTTCCATTAACCACCGGTTCCTCTTAATGAAATAAAACAAATTGGACGTGGACCACCTTTTGCCGGGCCATGCTGAAATATGAAATATTCGCGTCGCTCGTTTTTCGATAGAGATAAATGTGTTGAGTTCTCGGTCGGTTCATTGTTTCACCTTTTTTGATATGAGATATCGTCTGGCGATCGTTGTGTGTGACGTGCACGATGCTGTTGAAATGAGTTAATTTGATGTGATACAATGAAATGTGAAAAATGTTTCAGAGATAATGGTACATATAAAACGAGGTGCTTTTCAATGATTTTGTATAGAAAAAATTAAATGATTTATGTGTAAATACATTGAATTAATCGATGAAGTTTTGATATGTGGTGCAACCGGTAAATGGAAATTATCGTGTGCCTTTACATTCCCTATATTACATAGAAAAAATGGTTACACTTTTAATGGTACATGATAGTTTTTGCCTTTTACATGAAGTTTATATATATACACGTTTTAATATAATAAAAAAACATATTTCAATCACGAAAAAGTTGATATTAGTGTAAAAATTTAATATTATTTATGGTACGAGCGTATTCGTATGCTAGGCATCGCTTGTGGGCCTTTCGGGCCCACATGACTCGGCCCTTCGAGCCTCACTTTGTAGGCCCTTGGGGCCCACCACCCCCACCACTCTATACCCAATTGCGCTTGTTAATTGATATCTAGAAATAAACATATTCTTTTTGAAATAAAAAATAAATAATAATTTATTGGAATAAAATATTTTGATATATTTTTATTATTTTGATATCATTTATTGAAACTAAATCTAAAAAGAAATCAAAATTTGAATTCTTATTTCGAAAAAATTAAAGTTAAAAATGTCTTAATCACTGTTCTAGCATATAAGAATATTTTTAATTATTATTCTGTTTATTCAAACTGAAATGCCTTAGTCATTTGTAAATGGTTCTCAAATTCAAAAAGTAATATTCAAAACATTTCCCAAGTTGGTTCTTTATCTGAACGAAAAAATAAGATCATATTACCTTTTAATAAAAAGAAAAATGAAAGAAACTTCTCGAAGGAATTATTTGACACTTCGAAGAGACAAAAGATATGTAGAACGAGATACAAATATCTTTGTTTTTTTGTAACTTTTAACATGTATATACCGCACTTTTAAATCAACTTTTTAGTCACCTTTTAAAATCACACTTTAATTCACATTCTGTCGCCGATAATTTATACAATTATTGCTGAATAAACAAAAAATTAATCAAAGAAAAGACTTTGATTTATCTCATTGAACGGATGTGACCCTCATCAGCTGAGCGACCAGTATATCAAAAGCATTTATATTAAAAATACATTAAACAAATTTGAAATTTGTTGTCATTATATATAAAACCAGCAATATTTATATGTCTGATAAAAATTTCAGAACGCTTCACAGAATACAAAATGAATTTCGAAAGACCGAGATGGATAAACATTTTAAATCCGTTCTATCGCGAAAGCACAAAAAAAATTCACTAGCGGAGATGAAACTGCCATAGACAAAGAATAAACAGCTCAATCTTCGTATTGCGAAACCGTATCTGAAAATAATCAACGTTTTCAGCAAAAACCCTAATCGAAACTTCAACAATCCATTCGATAAATAAACAGGCGATATATTCGAACTGTTATAGCGAACTAATTACTATCCTTTAAGATTAATCTGATCGGGCGCCATTCAAAAGCGATTGCGTGATCGTTATTGAAGTTTCAGCATATGATTCCCATACTGGCTCACGAAACAATTACCTGTGATAATGCAGACCATTTCAAAAATTCAATACTAAAAGATTATTAATTATTAGTATATAGGCCTGATGTTAATGACATCGGCTGTGATTTTGTTAAGAAACGGAAAACGATTAAATTTGAAAACCCGATTGTGTGTACTCGAAATGTGTACCCGATTAGAATATTTAATATTTAATTAATAAAATCAAAATAGTTCATTTGTTATTTGTTTGTGACATATAGGTGAAGCCAGGTAGAGGCTACCCAATGCCCGTACTCGATTTGAATATTTAATATTTAATTAATAAAAACAGTTCATTTGTTATTGGCACAATTACGAAATATAAGTGAAGCCAGAGGCAGTAGGTAATAAGAATCATATTATTGACGTTAACTGTATACGTATATAAAGACCATATTCGCGAAAAAGTCGTATCATCATAAAAAAAAGAAAAAAAAAAGCGAGCGTCATCGAACAGACAGAGAGACACACGGACACAGAAATCCGCTATTATATAAAGGGGATATTATCGAAATTATTCCTTATCGAAGATATTCGATTAACAATATTCAAAAATCTCATTAAAACCACCATATTCAACACGAAACATTCGAATAAATTAAATTATTTTGATCTAAAACTAAAACGCATCGACTTCAAACACACCGTGTACTCTCGTATGTGGATACTAACAGTGTTCGATTACTCGCAGAGAGAAAGAGAGAGTACTCAGCCATTATTTGCTTGTCTGCCTTTTGATGCCTTTGTTGCCGAGCGTTCGCTTATTCTGGCGACAAATTTCACTCGGATTAATCAAAGCCTCCCCGGCCGGACTCACACCAGCTTCGACACCTAGATACCCTAGTATTTGCGTGTGCATATTCCTGTTTACGTGTCTGTGCACGTGTATTTTGCGCGTGTTTGTGTTTGGGAATGTGTACGCGTGTGTGTTCGCATTTTCGTCGTCGCCAGGATTTCCTAGGGAATCCTTCTTAGTGACTTCTTAACTAATTACCAGTCACGATACTGTCCGTATTATCCGGCTGTTGTAATCAAATTTTCTATCGGATTTCTGATTCATAAATTTAAATCGTTTCGTTAGAATATATTTTTTTTTAACTTTTATTAGCTGTGAATCTTATACGCAAATAATTAATGGTGTTTTATTAAAAAAAAAACTAAAGTACAATTTAACCAGAATTTAATTATCCCCTATATATAATAGTGGATTTCTGTGTGTGTGTCTTTCCGTCTGTTCGTCTGTCTGTCTGTCACGATGACGCTCGCGATTTTTTTTTATTTTTTTATTTATTTTAAAATGATGATGATGATCATCGTATGCCGTAATTGTGTCAAAAACCAATGAAATGGTTTTATCAATTAAATATTAAATATTCAAATCGAGTACGGGTATTGGGTAGCTTCTATCTCTGGCTTCGCCTATATGTCACAAACCAATAACAAATAAACAATTTTGATTTTATTAATTAAATATCAAATGTTCAAATCGGGTACACATTTCGAGTTCACACAATCGGGTTTTCACATATTGTTGTTTTCCGTTTCTTAACAAAACCACAGCCGATGCTAATGACATCGGGCCTATAAACTAGTATATATATAATCGCGATTCGCTTGAATGTTTAAAAATTTCGAATGTTATAAAATACACACGGGCCTCGTGTAACGCGGTTTTATATAAGGTGATTTTGATATAACACGGTTAATGAATTGTAAACTTATTTTCGTACAACACGGTCTTAGATGAAAAAAAAAACAGTTAAAAAGGAATTAGGTAATGTACATGAAATATTTATTGTGAAATTTGCATTTTAATATGAATAAAAATGCATCAATGTTCAAATTGAAATTCTTAACGAATTTCGCGCGTAATTAATGTATTATAAGATTATGTATTGTTTTATCGGATTTTGCGTGTAGTTTAAAAGTTATATTTATCAATTTTTAACTATAATATATCTCAACGAGTTTCGGGTTAACATGTTACTCACCAGTACTGTTTGCCATCTGAACTGTTAGAATGTGCAAATTGAAAGGATCTAAAGGAAAGTGATTTGTAAAAACTATCAAACATAACTTACAAACTTACAACCTTACAACGTGTACAAGTAACAGTGTGAAATTCGTTAGTAAAACTAATTTGCGGACTTGCATAATTTTTTGTAAAAAATATTGAAAAATTTAATTTAAGCATCTATAATGCATTTGACATAAATATATTATAATTGTTTTGTTTATTAATATAATTAATATTATATTGTTTATTAAAAGTGTATTAACAAATTTTGTATAATTTCCAACTCCGCATAGCACGGATTTGTATTACACAACGTTTTTGTGGAACCACGTAACCGTCATATACAAGGCCCAAGTACATACACGTATATCAATTGAAATTCATGAAAAATAATTGTTAAAATAGTTTTTTTTTGAAATATCGTATTATATATATCAAAAAATATGCCGATTATCAACGAAATCCAATATGGATGAAATTCAAGCAATGCACGTGTTTAATATGAAATTCGGAAGGGATTTTTTTTTTTTTTTCGGGAATTCACAGGAATACAAAAAGGGTCAAAGAACACATGTCGACGCAGAGTGTGTTCTGAAAAATATCGATAATGCAAATAAAACGCGTACCAAACACCGAACACCCGACCGATAGACGAAAAGCAATAAATAGGTTTCGCTGACGATGGCGTATTTTTTCATCCGCTCATTTCATCCAAAAGGAGAGTCTCTCGCACGAAACGTTGCATATTCATTGCTAATTTCAAATTGCGAATTTCCATACACGTACTGGCCTTCTCTTACCCCCTGGATAGCCTTTCCTTTCGGATATTCATCAATTTGCCTGTAATTTGAATGTATTGAAATTTTTTCTCGTGAATAATGAAATCAACAAATTTTTTTTATACAAAGATTATTATAATTAATAATTGAGTTCATGAATTCAAAAAGAAAAACATCAAAAGAAACACGATTTATTTTGATTTTGAAATAATCAAAAATTTTTATTAAACGAAATTTATTTTCATCCAAAAATTCGAGCAATATGAAGATTTCTGACACAGCAGATCTTGTGAAACAACAGTTCCGATATCGACTTCCCCAGTTCGAAAACGGTGTAGCCTCACCGCAGAAGCCTTCTCCTGAGGGGATGCGAGCTCACCTCATCGAAACCTTTTTAAACATGCATGAGGCTTCGAGATGTTCCGCCCAAGAGGAGCAGGTCGCTTTGAAACCAACCCACTTCGGGTCTGAAGACCTCGGGCTGCCGGCAATGGATGAAAATCAAGCCAACGAATCGTGGAAAAAATAATTGTGCCGAGATTGGTGGAAACGCCAAAGAAAACCATCACTCTTTCGCCTGTATGGGGGAAAAAGATCGGGATCGTGGGGCGGTGTGAGGCGAATCCTTTTCGGAGTCCTTTACCTTTAGGTGAATTTTTCAATTTTTTTTCATACGTCGGGATCTTGTGTATGCGAAGATTCCGTTTTGTAAATGATGCGAGTTGGATCAAGGTACGTCTATATTTTATTTTGAGTGAAAAATTTAGTATAGTTTATTTCGGAATGAAAATAAAACTTTTTTCGTGTAATCAATTCGTGAATAAACCATTTTGTAGAATAATAAGTATACGTTCGAATTTGTTGTTTATGTGAAATTTCTGTAGACATTATTCGAAAATAAACAAAGTGGATAGGTAAATTTCATTTATTTTGTTCTATATTTTATCAAAATAATATGTAATACAATATGTCTTTTGCGTTGAGAAAAGCGCTATAAAATAACATGAATTTTACTGGAAGGTTCGTTTCCGAGGTTGAATAAATGAAATATATAATAAATAAAAACCCAGCATATGATATATTATATAAGAAATAAAATGTATTATTTTGAATAAGATTCAATGCAAAATCAATATGGATCTTTTCGTTGTATTGTATTTTTGTTAAAAAAAGAAACTCAAAATTATACAAAAAAGTATTTGTTTCAAGTATAATGTTATTATATACAAAAAGTGTTTTTGTCATTTGAACGTTGCTGAAAATCTCAGCGAAAAAATGGTTGACAATCACAAAATAATGAGATGATGAAATAATCTCAAAATTTGGAAATTTACGCGCATTTAACAGAAAAAAGATGCGCATTGAAGCGAAAATTTTTCCGTACATTTTCACTCTGTCTCCATCTCAACTAAATTCGTTTTTCCTTTTATGCGCGACGGGTTTTCCTATTTATTGCCGCTTTTTTCGCTCTCTCAGATTTTATTCGAAAAGACTTCCAATTACAAACTTTTTTCACACGCACCGAAGCATCAACATATTTCGCCTTATGTACACAGTTTTTTTTGTGTTTGAATAAATAATACTCCGGTGATTTTGACGAGAATGACTTCTTAGTTTTCAGAAATTGTTCATATATTCCTTAAGGCATACAAAGAAACTCTGCTCGATGTACAATCAAATTTTTATCACGAAACCGAAAAAGTTTATGATTCCATAGCTTATTTACGTATTCGTCTAAAAATAAATGTTGTGGCAATATTATTTTACGTCCGTATGTAAAAAAAATGCATCGTAAAGATTGTCCTTTGATTGCAGGGAAAAGAATTGTATTCGCTACGCGAAAATAAAGTACTTTTTGTCGAAGAGCGTATAATACTTAAATATACTACACTATCATAATTTTACTATTTTTATTCAGATAAAACAGGTATCTCATAGACAACTTATTAGTAACGTAAGTCAATACTATTTTATATATTTGTTGAATTTGTTAGAGATTTTCTAGATTTATTTTTTAAATATTGATATAATTTTAACATAAACGGTATGTGAAAATTTCTAAATAGCGTATTAGAGAATATTTATACGAAAATTTACAGAGATTTTAACATTATTAGTTTCGCAAACGATTATCACGTAGGCCAAATGAAAATATGAAGTATTTCGTAATTCATAAGGCAAAGATCAAAAATATGTAACTATGCAGTTTTTAGGCTTTAAATTGGTCATTTTAAACTTCAAATTCAACTATAGAAAAGTACTATTAAGTGTCTTAAGAGTCTCAGGGCCAACTGAAATCACTTGGTGGGCCAAATAAAACAATGCATGTCTTTGAAGGGCCACACATAAATATTGTAAAACTAAATTATAATAAGAAGGTTTTTATATTAAAAATAAAAAAAAACCAGCTTACAATTAAGATATTTTATCATATAATACCTCGAAAGGACCAATTAAAACCTACGATTTCTCCAAATATAAATATTATAAAATAAAACATAGCCCGCGGACCTCAGTTCGGCCATGGTTAAATTTTAGACCATTGTCATAGTAACCAACAGAAATAATTACGATGAATTATTTTCGATTTTTTGAATCAAGTATAAAACGTCCAATTTTAAGCGCAAAACGTCCAATTTGACGTGCAAAACGTCCCAATTCGAAGCGCAAAACGTACAATTTGAACTGTAAAAGCGACACTATAGTGAGCAACAATATTACACAAATTCATATTTCCCACCGAGACGGAGGTTTATTATTCCGTCTTTGCACTATGCGCATGCAACATTTATATTCGGAAATATGCGCACGGTCGGATTAATATGGTTGGCGGATGCTGTTGGCGTTGCACATGCAACTTTCCTCGCGCGAGATTACCAACCGATGTATAATAATTGAAACGCCCGAATTCGTGTCGGCTAATTAATTAGTTGCGAAATTATCGCCGCTAATTGCGCAGGGTGTAAGTGTTGTCTTCTCGGTACACGGCTGCGGCGGTTTCGTTTTGATAAATTCGAAAGGAAGCTTATTTCGGGTCGAAGATAGCGGGCGAAATCGAATTTAGTGTCGTTTCAATTATGCCCGTTGATATCAGACGAAACTGTTGACAATTATTTTGAAAACTTTTATGACAATGTTCCGAGGGAGTGCAAACTTGTTCGCAGCGTCGTAAAATCAACTGCGAACTTTCTCAATCGAGTTGATATAAGGGTATGATTTGAATTTTGACTGGCTAAATGGAATTCGGTCAATGGAAATGATTAAATGCACGGATAAGTTCGTGTTATACTTTACCGTAATATGCATATCTGAAATTGAATAAATATATTGTATGAAGGTGCTACGAAGGTCTCATTAAAGTGGTGATAGGTCATGCTATTTGGATAATTTTAAACAAACATAATTTAAAAATGACTACATTGATGAAATCACATATTTTCAAAAAATAATTATATTGATTAACAACTTCTTTTATAAATTTACGAATGACTCCATTTCAGCATTCAGCACGTGAAAAATGTTCAACACCGACAATGCACTCACTTCATCTCACTTCACTTTATTTCCCAGCACTCAATGAGCGTTTCTGATGCACTAAACACTTTTCTCATATTATAGTTTCTCTATATAGTAACTCTGTATTCCCTAGTTTCCCTTTACATGTATGTTACATACTGTATAAGTTTTTTATAACTAATCATCTATTTTAAATAATTGTGTGTTGTTTAAAATGTTCCAAATAACACGATCTATCACCTCTTTAAGGCTTTAAGGAGACCTTTGTAACAGCAGTATAATATATATAATAATATAACTGAAAAAATACTTTTTTCAACTAAAATATGATATTTTTAAAAAATTAATATGTTAGATTTAAATTAAAAAAATATGGGTGGTTGGGAAGCGTTGAAAACGTTGTCTAGAGCGAAACTTAGTAAATGCGCCCATGGGAGCGTTTATTTGATGCCAACTGCAACACCTTTGCATTGCTGTGCAATGAAGATCAGTGGTTTTGGAATTGTTGGACTAACTCCTTGTACAATGACTATAGATATAGTACAACAATACATTTTATTGCTAAATAATCATAAAAAAATTGTATTTTA
>JAOXNN020000031.1:1460175-1495070 GCA_028571205.2 Hydropsyche betteni | reverse complement strand
AAATGCATGTAAACTGTTTTTCTTAATATCTCCAAAAGTGACAAATGTCGCTTAGCACTATTTACTGCCGAGCCCCTGAAATATAAGACAGTAAACTCCTCCCAGTGTCGAAATAGGGTTGAAAATTTTTACGTGTTAATTGTTTGTTTGAAATAAATTTAAAAATTTGAATGAAAATGACGTTATGGGGGGATGCCACAAACGTTATAGGAGACGTCGTTATAGGGGGTGTACTGTACTGTCATCTTTTGAGAGAATGTGGAATTGTAATGGAATGTGAATAATTTTTGTAGTAACTCGATTTTATAATTTTGGCGCTTAGCACTATTTACTGCCGAGCTCCTCATTTGAGAATTTGCGTGACACATTCGCTTTTTTAGAAATCGCAAAATTAAATTTGATTGTAATTTTTATTATTTAGTTTTAAAACGTCATAGTCAAGTGTCCGATGCATTAAAATGTGAATGCGCTTCGATTGTATGAAAGTATGAAACTCAAGGTTTTCGTGTCTGCTCTAGGTCTGACAGTGAGTTGAATTTCAATTGTGTATTATGAAATTTTGAAAAAGATTATGGATTCGATTGTTTTTTCTTGAGATAAGTCAAATTTTTTGTATCTACAATTTCCTGTAGTTAAATTGAAGTCAGGAAACGCCAGTCACGAAAATCCAATTATTTCAATATTTAAATCGATATCATTAATTTATTCGTATCGTTAATTAATACGTTTTTTTCTTAAAATGATAAACACCAAACGTTATTTTGATTGAAATTCTAATCATTGCTATGCGATTATTATTTATTCAAAAATAGAACCTTAATGACGCATTATCAATAAGACAAAATTATCATTTTATTTTTCGGTTGAATGATCACTAACGATAGAATTAGATGTTATCAACAATTTTCTCACAGTCAAGTGTTAAAATAACAAATTTCAAATGTATAGAAAAGCATTTAATGAATTTGTAGAAAACAAACTATAATTATATAGTGACCTATTAATTCGGTGTAAGTAGTGAAATGCAACTGGTCGCAAAACGGCAAAACAATAGAAAAACCGAATTTCAATAGAATTGGAAGTGTCGCAACGTCTGAATTTGCATTTCAATGCGAAAACTGCAAAACTATACCTTTCTAAATCAGGAACTTCAGTTTTTGTTTTCTGACCATTTTAAATTTAATTATAACAAAAGTGAAAACGCAATTAACGGTTTCGGAACGAGCTCGGAACCGGAGGAATTTTCGCGTGGGCCGACTTTACGAATCCGGCAGTTTTTTCACGCCCAAACACAATCTGAATAAATCGAATCGGACCAAAGTGATGGTGAAAAAGAGGCGATCCGACCGAATCGAATCGTCCGTGTAATATAATGATGAGAACGGTTCGATGATTTTTCACACCCACTGTACGAGACGAGATCCAATTTCGGACACAATTGAAGACGCCAAAGTGACATTTCGCCGTACGCAGAAGTGCGGTGAGATCGCGATTCTTCGAACGAGTTGGATGTTCTCGATTGTGGAGTTGGTGTGTTTGTTGATGTTGGAAGTCGATGGTTTTTTCCGGTTCTCATGTGAAGCTAAGATAACGAGTGGTGTTGTTGTTTGATGTGATTGTTGATGCTAGCTTAAAGCTATATCAGAAATGGTCATTATACAGATGTGATGATATGAAAGTTAGTTCAAATTGTTTTCGAAATAAAAAATAGCTTTTGATATTTTCATTCATTTTATAGCAAAAATTGTTTTTTATACAAACTCGTGAAATGTCAAATACGCTAAAAATCTGCAAAATCTTCATAGCATTCTTAATAAAAAATATATATAATATAAAAAATGATCTGAAACTTGCGAAATTCAAAATCGCAGAAGGTCAAAAATTTTTAAAAAGTTTGAAAACCACTTTTTCATTGAACCAACAGAGAGTTCATCACTATCTTGCGTTAATTCGACGTTGCGCAATCCGGATCCCGCTATTTGCCAGGGAAAGCTCGATTGGGACGATTTTCCCCCGCCGACAATGGCTTAATGAGCATGAGAAGATTTTCACGCACTAACGAACATCACACGTGTATTATTTCATTTTTTTTTTCTAGAAAAAGAATAAAAAAAAACGTACCGAGATGATATCGACGCGATTCCGCTCTATAACTGTCGTAATTCCGCTTCGTAATATCGAGCTGTTAAATGCGATCTCGTAACACAGTGCGTGATGTTCTGTCCTTCCTATTATGTGTTAAAAAGGTTCCCACGTTGTTTTAATAACTGTGTATCTATAGGTGTATTATAGTTTGAGGAAAACGTTTGAAAAAAATACGTTAGAGATGTTTGATGTAAAAATCTAAAGACGTATCCTTTTCGTATAGTGACATAAACGAGCGTGAATTCCAAACCTTCACGTTTTTTTTAAATTTATTATATTTTTAATAATGAACTATTTTATATATTATTTATATTTGAATACTGTTATAATTATGTAAATGTATTATTATAATTCAGAAATTAGTTGAATTTAATATTCAAATTTATTATCACAAAAAATTATTTTGAATATAATTACTAATATACTGATCGTTTATATTTAAATAATTTTAAGATAATTCATATTGGTAAAAGCATGAAATTGTTATTTTTTTAAACTTCGAATTCGCGAGCACATACACACGCTAAGATCCAAGTCGATACCTTTCTCTTCTTAAAACCTGATCGACAATATGACGTTAACTTTTTCAAGGTATTATGCCAGTATCGACGTAAGCGTTTCCGCTTCACGATTCATTCCTGAGATTCTATTTTTTGTTATTCGCACATGATATCGTATCTAAAATTGGCCGATTCCATAATTCGAAATGATCGGAGCGCGCTAAATTTGGCGAATGATTAAAAAAGATTTTATTATTCGATTTCGTACTAATTAAGTAAAATCAAGGTTCTATTGGAAATTTCAATGCTACTGAGCCTTTTATGTCTATAACGGAAGTATCGGTTGTTGTCTATGCATTTTAATTGCATCAATTTCGATTTTAAATGTGTTAGCAAATATTCTTTGTGTAGAGTAAATTAGCAGTTCTTTTGTATAGTTTTTTCTATTATAATAAAAATTTATTTTATTAAAAAAATTCATAAAAGAAAAATAAGTAAGCTCTTGAGTCATTTTTTCATAATAATTTCATAAATAAATAAAATTCGCTTGAGATCACATTAGTATTTTTTCCCAGTTCTTTTTTGAAATTCACTAATATTCTAAATAAATACAAGATATTATAAAAACAAATTCAATGTTTTTCTTCAAATTCAAGTATATTTATGATGTGTCAATAAATACCGTTTAGATTTTTTCACTAGATAATTCAAAGCATCCGTTTTCGTTAACAAAACTAATCAACAGCAACAATGAACCAATAAAGAAATTTGATCACGATAAGAAATTAAATAACAATTACCCCAACAAAACAAAACAGTATATTATCATTGAAATTTTCATTAACTCAACATAACCATCCACAAATTTATTACCTGCAAGCCGATAAATAACACCCTATAATTAAACCTTAACTCAAACAAGATTACAATTAACACCCGACCCGTACGACCGCTCTCAGTACCTCAGCATTCGAGTTAGTCCAAATTTAACATCTCGGCTACGTAGAAGTAGAAGTTCAGCGTAGAAGCAGAAGTTCTACGTGGAAGTTCACCTGTTTGCATTCGAGTAGCCATCTCAGTACATGCATTAGGCCAATTGTGTGCGACCGGTGCACATTCCGTCATCTGGGAAGGTCCGTTGCTGGGTCTAGCAACGACGAAGGAATGCGACCGGATCCCTCTATCTGGCAAACTCCATCTCTGGGACTCGTGGGCGGCTGCGAAGCCTTCAAATACACGAATAGAGGTGTAGTTCGGGCTCGAGAAATATCCCTGTCGAGGGTGGTGCAACAATGTGACACGAAAAGAGGCTTTCGATGCCTTTATTTATACGTCGACGGTTTAACTTTTTTTGAAAAAGTTAATAGATGCTTGATCATTTAACAATGAATGGTTTTTAACACTCGAGAGTAACTCTTTAGATATGTTAATAAGCAACCTATTAGTTATCTACTGCAGGGCAATATTCAGAGCAAAGGCTGTTCTATACTGCGCTAGTTCAAGTCGTATGATATGGGGCATGTCACAATCTGCCAACCATTCTAACGGAGAAGGCTCTCATAATCAAATTAACGATAATTATGTGTTAGATCCTGTGGTTGCTGTCCACTAAGCATATTGCAAT
This sequence comes from Hydropsyche betteni, assembly GCA_028571205.2. Classification (NCBI taxonomy): domain Eukaryota; kingdom Metazoa; phylum Arthropoda; class Insecta; order Trichoptera; family Hydropsychidae; genus Hydropsyche; species Hydropsyche betteni. The sequence continues at coordinate 1,490,801 of JAOXNN020000031.1, read as the reverse complement.
GACAACCACTGAGACAGACGAGTTAGGGACTGAGCAAACTGCACCCTTGCTGGCCACCAATTTGACAGTCAAAACAAAACCGTTGTCCCTTTATAGTTTAGAATCGAAGTCTAAACTTTAGACCTCGGAATAACACGCATTATAGACCGCGTTTTAATATAAATTATATATTTTTGATTTTCCAACGGCGCCAAAGTGTTGAAAGTGACGCTAGAAAATGGTAGATGGTGGACGCGTGCTGCACTCGCTCCACCATCAGATTATCGTTGCACTTCCTGCTCTTGTATGCAACAGGGACTTGCCGTTTTAGAGATGCATATTTTAAGATTGTTGCGGCGAAACCGCTAGATTTGCCACCCGACACCGCTATGGGTGACTCTCCGTACGACTTTTAGACACCTGCGAATTGTTGCATCTCTTCGCAGCGATTGTATAACGTATATTATACTTTCGATTTGTATAAAGTCATAAAAACATAAAATTATCGCCGAGTAAAATAGATAAATCAATCATATGATATTAGAACCGCGAATCGCGACCTATAAAACTGGCTCATTCTTTTATACAACAATCACATTCACCAAGTGAAAAATTCCATCACAATCTATAACAACAACCATTCTATAAGATAGACTGGATATAAATATCTGCAAGATATATATAAATTGAGTCGTTGCAGACGTGTGTGACCTTCTTTTCACGCTTCAACGTCGAATATTCGCAGTTGCGAAACGAAACCGAAACAGGTCCATGGATTGTCTTTCATAACGTTAAAACGATCGACAACAAGTGGATTATTTATTGTTCGTCGATTTAGCAACGGTCGAATATGGCTCGCACTTCAACTTGATTCTCGATACGGCGGTGCATTGGAAGGCTTTTTTTCTGTATATTTCTCGGTTTCGTTTGCCGGTTTGTAAATACGGAGTTACCATATTCGAGTTTGATGTTGGCTTTCTAAGTTCCACAATCCGGATTCGTGCGAAGCGTGGGTTTTTATAACTTTTATCTCTTTGTTGTTAACATTCTTCTGTGTTTGATGTTGGAAGTTTAGATGCGTCATAACGGGATAGTTAAACAATTAATTTTTTATTAAGTTGTACTGAATTGATTTTATTTGAATAATCAAAGATGGTTTCCTTGATGTGTATGTAGAACTAGGAAAAGAATATCGTATATTAACATCATATTATATACATGTTTTGAATTCGATATTGGAAAGTAACAAGAAGACAATGATTTTTCCATGATTGATGCAATAATTGCGGTATTACAAGCACGTAACCGCATCATACATTATCACATTTAAAAGCTGGTTTCACCCGACGAATCCGATCATCATTTATTCAATTTGAACCAAAGCACAAAAGATTATAATATCGGTGTGATAAATGTGATTGCACTTTCACCAAATTCGACCTCATCGAAGAGAGGTGCGTCTTGTAAATTTACAACACGAACTTTCTCCTCAATTAGTCCCGACTTTTTACGTATACGCCTATTTGCCCATAATAATTCGATTACCATTCCGTAAGTTTATTTCGCTGAATATGTTTATCCCCGCGGTGAATTTTCGTAATGTGTATGACAGAAAAAAAACATTGTTTGGATAACATTCCTCTAGTGTTTTTTTACACGTGGCTTCGAAAAAAGCATCTCTTTGGCGGTCTTTGATGTAATGAGGTCTCTCTTTTGACCTTTGGCTGGTGAAAAATGACCGTTTCATTGTTTGTAGCACTCCTTTTTTTGTTTAGTTACAATGCGACGGTGTCATAATGTGCAATATGAACGAGTCTTTTATGGAAAAATAAACGGAAATTCGCGTGTAGACACTTCCGCATAACAAATGCGTTGGTATGATTTATTTTTTCGAAATAAATTTCTACAACGATGAGTTCGAAAATTTGTTGAAAATCGTGGTAATTTATTCAAAGTGGACGCTTTCTCGACACATCCTGTGTTGGTTTCCGTAGAAATATCGTTTTGGTAATTTGAGAAATGACAGCGGTGGAAAATCGCGCCTTCCGTTATCGTGATAAGTGAAAATTTTAATATATTTCAATCATGGAAGATAATTTGATTTTTTATATATGCAATCGTATATCTGAAATGGTAGTTATGAAAAAAAATCATAATATTTTGTATGACTTTCATTTTTTTCCGTATTTATTAATACTCATAAATCTATATCGAACCGGAAAATAATTATTTTTTATTTACATACGGGAAAATTCAAAATAAAAAAAAATTGACACTACGTGAAAAATGTTCATTATAGTAATTTATTTTGAAGACAAAATTTTAGAAATAAACAATTGCACATTGAAGTGAGGTACGAAATTATTGTTCACTTGCCGGAAAAACAATGAGACATTTCGTCCATCACAAAACTAAAGAATCGTAATAGAATAATGAGCAAATAAGTATTAAGGCTTCATTATTTACGAAACGGTTTTAGTATTCATAAAATTTCACTTTAACACTATTAGATAAGATATCTAAACGGCTAAATTTTCTTCAAATTACTTTATCAATGCATTATAACAGTTTCTTTTGAAAATTTTACTATGCATCTAAATTAACAACATTTTTTTTGTACTTTAAACGCGTCTTTGTTTATTTATACTTTGCAATAACATGCAAATAAAAAATGCTTACTCAAACGCAAACCAAGAGGATTGTAGACAATTAGCGTAGTACAAATTGGTATTACTTTGTCACGGAAAAACACGTTTCGCATCCAATTAAAAAATAACAAGTTTCAACTCTGCTCAAGGGATCAAATGCGAAAAAGACAGTTATAAGTTTCAAAGGACTTCAGTTTCCTTTCTACGTCTAACATGACATCAGCAGGAGGTCAGAGTTCGCCAACCGAATGCATTTCCCATGATGCAATAATTGCACTCCCACGCGAAACTAACACTACAAAAAATTACACCACACGATGCTTTATATAGTTTTAATTATGAAATTGAAGACGAATACTGAATAAATCTCATGTGAATAACAGAAAAATCTACCTGGCGTATATTGCGGTGCTAAGTGTGCACCATAAATATCGTTTTGCCTACGCATAGTTTTAAGCATGGCGTTATTTATTTCTATTCGTTTTAATGCGATAATTAAAGCGCATATAAATGAGCTCTTATTTATGGGGATCTCTTGATTTCGATACATTTTTATGCGGGACCAATTCGATAAATATAGTCTGATGTGTTTGTAAGTATGCGTTAATGTAGTACGAGGATTTTTTGGTATGAAAAAAATAATGAGTTTTGAAGGAAACGAGAATATATGATTCGCATTATGTTAATTTCGATAATATTTATACAAATTAATATTTTTTGGTTGTATTCGATATAGGTATTTTTATTTGAATATTATTAAGAATATATGTAGGTACTTGATACTCGTTAAGTTTAATTATTGATGAGATTGCAATTTGCAATGTAAAATTTTCAAGTATACTAAACTGAGTTTCATATAACTTTCACACGATGATTTTGCGAAACTTTGAAAGGTTTTTGATTCGATGTAATTTAACTATCAAATTTTCCATATATGCTCATTAGCCTCGAGTCGTTTAAATAATATAACAATCATACGAAGCTAAATTTCACAATCATCTAATTTAATACATATTCAATAAGCGTGTACGCGTCATTTCTAATTACACCATCGTTACATCAATCCATTTAAAATTTTCGAAAATAAACAATATTGAAATTACAAGTGAATTCGAATTTTCTTCAAAAATAATCACATCCAACCACCAGTTTATAATCAATGGCAGCTTCCACCTGTACATCCGAAGCGGTCGTCCCGCAACTGGTTCGATTAAATTATGTTTATGGCGGTCCCATGAACGGGATCCCGCCAAGATTCGCTCGTATCTGTAGATACGTATTTTATGTAGTTTCAGTGTTGCCGGTTCGCGTATTCGACAATTAAAAACACCAAGTGGCCCTTTATCGGCAATAACTTAAAGAGCCGGAGAGCCAATTTTATTGCTCGGACCGAAGGGTTTTATTTGCGGACCGCTGCAATTATGTTGGTTTTGCTATTTTTCCGTTGTTTATATGATACTTGACATGTAACGGAATATTTTACGACACTTCGTAGCAGTTCCATATTCATACATTGTATGACACGTTTCAAAAGTGTCGCTTTCTTTCCGGATTTTCTTGTGATGAAAATCGTTTGGTGCATATTTATCATTTTCGATTTAATCAAATCAGTTGGAGGCCTCTGCAAAGTGGACACGCAATATCGCATGGTCCGAACATATCGATTATTACGAGATGCAATCGATCCGATCGCGATTATACGATCGGTTGGCGGTTTCTTGCTAAATTGGCGTAAGATCTTAGGCGAAAATAATACTCGGTTGCAATATGTGCAGGATGGATTGAAAAAAGAACCTGGAAGCCTCCTGTGTCCGTGTAAAATCCATTAACCTTGTATTGGATGAGCGGATAATTGGGCGTCGATCGAACCTGTGTGTATGTTACAACAATGTTTGACCATATTGCAAATATGATTCGTGATGCGTTGTTTAGTTGTTGGGATAAAGTTTATGTATTGTACGTGCTTGTAATAAACGTCCGGTTATATAATAGCGTAGTTATCTTTATTTGTTGTGAAAAAGATCGAGAGAGTTTCAATCGGGGCTTGAAGTGGTATATGGAAAAGTTCTATTGAAAAATTCCCAAAAAAAAAAAAACTATATTTGTTAAATATTTTAAAATGTTTATCTATATCTTTCAATAGAAAAGTCGTGTCTATTGAATTTCGAGAAAATTTACGAAAGTGTTCTGCAATATTTGTGAAGCGAATGGTATTTGATTTGTTTTCTCGCAATGATCATTTACGTAAATTCAGTTCGAACTACAGCAGCTGTCTATTTTGTAAATATTCAAAACACACTTAAAAAATTGTATTCTCAATTAAAATCAACCACAAAAAGAGCACGTATAAACCGAATCCAGAGCAAAAATTCAATTATTTCGCAAAACGAGTTTTCTCCACAAAGGGCACTAAAACTTTCAAATTATTTTCTCGTCACGACTTAAATGTATTTTTTTGCGAAATCGTTACTTAAAACTACCGAATGAATAATCGCGAGTAATTTTGTAATATCGTACACATTATTATATGGCGTATACACACACAAACAGTGAGTTAGTTCGAAGAAAATGCGTGGGACAACAAAGAGCAACCGACCAAGGCCAACAACGAGAGAAAATTAATGATTTTTTAATCCAAATAAGACTGTCGTGATCTTGATCGCGTGTCAAATATTTTATTATTTTAACCGAGAGGCAATTTAACACCGTTTTGCGCGGGACGATCTCCATACAATGTAATATGTATTCAGTTTTACAGTTACGCAATTCGCCCGAATTGTTGTGTCCGTTTGATATATTTTTTTTTGCGTTTCACCATTTCTTCTTAGTTCAATAAAACGCCAATTACGAAACGTTGAAAATAATACGGTAGAAGAAAAAAGAAGTTCAGACGAGAATTAGAAATCGTTGGTGACGTTTGAGCAACGCCGTGTTAGATCGACGTGATTGTTGGCATTGTGATTTTTTTCAAATTAGTATAATTACTCATAATTAATACCTCATTCAAATATTTATAAAAGGCATTAGTGTCAGCGATTAAAATTTGAATAAAAACCTTCTTAAATCTTTAAAAATTTCAACTAAGGATTTTAATGTGGATGAAGATATGATTTTGAAATTCATAGATTTATCATTATTCTCGAATAATTCAGAAATATCCTCTATATATAATCACGGATATATATGTGTGTGTTTGTGTCCGTCTGACCGTCTGTTCGTCTGTTCGATGACGCTCGCAACTTTAAAACGACGTGTCGATACGATTATTTTTTTGCTTCTATAAAATTATTCTTCATGCGTATATGGTCTTTATGCGCATATAATTAACGTCTATAATATCATGCGTATGAAATTGTCTCTATTGACTTATGCAATACGTCGATTATAGCGCAGTGGAAAAAATATTTGAATCCCGTATACATACATGTATATAATCACCGATGACAGATGTCTGTGTTAATAACAAATGAACTGGTTTTATTTATTGAATTTATTCAAATCAAGTACGGGCATCGGGTATTCTATATGTCACAAACCAATAACAAATGAACTTTTTTGATTTTTTAATTAAATATTAAATATTCAAATCGGGTACGCATTTCGGGTTCACATAATCGGGTTTTCACATTTTGTATATAATTAGTGTTGTGTATTAGTGTAACTGTATTTTTTATCGCCCATTTTTATATCATGCCTAAGATAGTGAAAAATATATTAAAATAATTTTAATTATCTTTTAAAGACGTGTGCGAGTTTATAAAAATGATTTTGTTCTAAAAAAGTTTGCGAAGAAATCAGAATTGCGCTCGATGTTGATTTTCAGGAAAAATTGCTTCTAAAACTTATTATTTTTCTTTCCTGTCCTATATAAAATGATGACGACGAAAACTCGATTCTATAAAAATAAATGCAATTTAATTGCGAATCGGTCACAAAATTGGATTGTTTTCCTCTCGACGTATCCGATATTCTTTTTTTTATGATCGAATAAAAATCTTGTACTACGATAAAAACAACACAAACGATCGAATGAATCTTATGGGCACCGAAAGTTATACGGTCTTTTAATTCAATAATAGAGAACATAGATGTGAAAGCTTAACTCGATTATACTCGACTTTAGTCGAACTTTTATCTGAAAATTTAATATCGTAACCTAATAGTTTCGTTGGATTATATTGCTATACACAAAATATGTAATTTGAGTGGTTTAACTATTATATTTGATTGAATAGTATGGTCTTCCTAATCGATATTTTCATTAAAAGTAAGACGGATACATATTTTACACATTTTCTTTATTGCGATATTTATTTTATTTGAAAAATGAAATTCGTAAATAGGATAAAAAAATAATGATGTATATACCTATATGAAATTCAATATTTCATGTGAGAAATGTATGGAAAATAAGAAAATTTTCGTATTATTCGAATAATACATTGAACGTGAAATGGAGAAAATTTGATATGCTTCAACAATGAGTTTTGTTTAATCTATCAATATTCTCTTGTCAGAAATTTTACCATTTGTTTTTGAAATTTTTCAAATATAATAAATAGATGGGTGCAGTTTTCAATTGTTCAGACGAAACAAATATTTTATTTATGGCTGAATATTTGTTACATTATATATATTTGATGAAAATCGAAATATATTTTTGCAACCTTATAAAAATATCATACTTATTAGTATTGTATATTATACATATATAAACATATCCGTTCGAAACACGAATTCATTTTTACATCAAAACGAAATCGTCACAAAATCATAACATTACAATTATTAAAAAAAAATCGCCCATCACTTAAAAATAAAGATCCTTTTCAATCGATTCACAGAAAAGAAACACTTTGAAAAATTAAACACAGATACGATCTGAAAAAAAAAAAACAACCCAGTCAAAATGAACGAACACTTTCGAGTGCTTTTAATGAGCTTCGACCCCTCGCCGACACGGATTATTTTTATTACAAGGTGGGAATATCCCGACCGATCCCCTAACCGCCTCCCAGCCTACAGACAACCCATCTAGCGCCTTCTTACTGATAAGCTCTTGTCACAACACGCTTATTATCTTGAAGAAGATGAATGGGGAAGGCGCTCAAAGGAATCAATCGCGCGCGCCGCTTTTATCCCCGCCGAATTGGATTCACCTTTAACACTGCTTCCTCTATGATGGCTTCGGGATGCATATTCGATTAACAATGTGTTCGTGTCGTCGATATTGAATTTATTATGAAAATTGTGTGAGTATATAAAAATTATTTGTGTAATGAGCTGACCCGGGGAACTTCGTATCATCTACAATCGCTGTTCGTTAGTGTCGCTAAAACTTAGCTGACGATACGTTCCGTTTTCGCCGGGACTGTCCCGTTTTTTTTTTGTTTTTGTAGTTCCCGTTGTCATCATTGTGTACCGATTAACCGATTGGTGGGCCGATTCAAACACGCGTTCTGCACACACCGGTGTACCGATTGTAATTATTGTCACAATCAATACGTGGCGCGGTGGTGTAATTTTCAATGCAAAATTAGTTTTATTATTTTCAGTTTTTCTTTAGGAATTTCCCTATTATTTTTCTTTTTAAAAAACCTGTTAATTAAAGTGAAAAAAATAAAAATCCAAATCAGCCAAGCGGTTTTCGAGTTTTAGCGCGTCACCAAACGGCGTTTAGATATATAAATATATAGATTAGTTTTCGTTCAAATAAAATGGTATTGGATTGATTGGAAATTTTATATCCAGTTCGAATTTGATCAAATCATAATTTTTTCGATTCGAGGAGAGTATTTAGCCCACTGTAGAGATCGATTTTACTTCATCGAATTCAAAATTTTTTCTCGAAAGATTCGTATGAGACGGTCGAATGGCGCTTCCTTGAAGTCAAAAATTAGAAGTAAATGAAAATAAAGTTATTATTTGTACAGTAAACCCTTTCATAATGTCAATGTAGGTTCCACGTTATAGGAGGGAATTCTTTTTTTTGGACATTTGAAAAAAAATTACGTTATAGGGAGCACCTACGCAAACGTTATAGGGGGAACGTTATACAAGGGTTTGCTGTATAGATATATTTTATCGTGTATCAAGATTATACAATTCGTTGTTGATAGTTTTCGTAATAATTATCGATTGCATTATTATAGTAGGAGACGTAAGAAATCGAATTATATTCCGTGTTCGGTCGTAAAAAATGTGAGGTTTCCATCCATTCTTATAAAAAACTGAAAATATGTTAAAACAATGAATTAATGGTTGTATTATGTTTGTTTTATTATATGATTCTTGCATAAATTTATCGAAATACGAATTCAATTATATGAAACGTTAAACCGGGTGAAATCCATACATATCACGGCCATCAACGATTTACATTTTTTATCACAAAAGATTGTATATACTTGAAATTTCATTAAAAAAAAAATATTAAAACATGCTTGTCCAAACAGTCACCTCAGGGTCAAAGTTGCCCCCAGTGCTTCTTTCACGAATTTTGTAATTCGAAAAAAATACCGGATAACTGATAAAGGAAATTTTCACCAAATCTAATATTCTAACATAATTATCTATTTATTCCCATTCAAAAACAATTCTTGAAAATACCGAAAAAAATTATTTTTACCGCTAAAAAAAATTTAACAACGTACCATCAAATAGGCTGAAACACGCACATCCCCACAGCGGGAAACGTTAAACATATCAAAAAAGCCCCCCAAAATTTCGACTTTTACACGCATGCGTACACGTTATCGTCCCGCTTTTTCCCTCCGCACACAAACAGAGTTTTGGGCCTTATCTCGGCCGACAAGAGGAGCGAAAAGAAAAAAGACACTCGAGCAGAGCCAGAGGAGAAAAAACACGCCCAGAAAGAAAAAAGTTTCGATAAAAGTGAGCGACACACGCTCGCATCGATCGGCGCTGAAGCTGAAATATCATATCGCGACGCCTGAAAAAGTGGCGTCCCGGCGCCAAAAGCACACACGTCGTAAACTTGACAAATTTCGCTCCCCCATAGAGCCTAATATATATGCGACATACGTGGCCGAGCGAAATTAAAACGTGCTTTTTTTGTGAACGATGGCTTGTTTGTTTGAAAGTCGAAGTTGGATGGATGCGATTAAGGATTTTGTTTGCCTTTCGCGACATAAGCTTGTAAATATTTTCTAGATATTCTACTATGATGGGTTAGGTTATATAGTTTAACTCATGTGGTGGTCAGTTTGAAATCTGACGGTAAGTGAAGTATCATGTTAATAGAATAATTGATTATCAAATTATCTTAAAAATGTTGTGGGTATTTTCACTTATGAAAATTAAATTAATGTGTTGATATTATATATGATGTTGTTATCACGAATCTGGAAACTGGTAATTGGAAAAAATGATTTACTACAAATATCTTATTAAAGATTTTGAATTGATTTTAAGATCATTTTCGAAACAAAGGATAAGAATTGTGTAATATAATAATTTGACAAATGAATTATTTTTATATACAGTAAACCCCCCCCATAACGTCAAGGTAGATTCCACGTTATAGAGGGTTAAGGTTTTTCAGTTTTAGTTTTTTGTGACATTTTTACGCGATAAATGCTTGTTTAAAATACTTTTGAACAAAATTAAAAAAAAATTGAGTTTGAATGCATATGAAAAATATATGGTGGGGACGTTGTAGGGAGGGGGGTTTACTGTATTTTCTCACCATGAAAGAATTTTTAGTTAAAATATAGACTATCAAGCTAGATATAAAAACAGGAAGATCTACTAATATGGCTAATATCAAACTTACTATAATATGTCGATCAAATTTAAAAGTTCTGTATAAAAAGAGATTCAGAAATTGCAACATCACCAAAATCAGTATATATAATATGTCGTAGTCTATATATAAACCCAACCTAGTCTAAAATTTCAATGAAAACAAATAAAATTACAGAAAAGAACCTAACCCAATCCGACCCCCAACAATATGTATTTGTGACCGATAATAATGTATGATTACACCTAGACTGAAACAAATTTTAGGAATTGTTAGTTGTAAGTACGAGTTACAATTCAGAAGCAGCTATAACTACGATCATTACAGAAGTTAAATAATAAAAAAAATCCACATAAACCACGACATATAAAAATACAAAACTAATATTTCAAAACGAAACATCATCGATATCTAATTTCAAACAAAATCTGCCCCACCAACGCACAAAACCTACACATTATATTTTTTCATCCGAAATTCCTACATATTCACCACACAAACACAACAAAGAATAAACGGCGAATAATAAAGAAGTGTTATTCAACACGCACACGTACACGACCCACTATCCACCTCCCACCGACACACACACACACCCAGAGCAAAGCACATCAGAATTGTCGACTTAGCCATCAGCGGGGGGGGTGGGTGGTTTCGCCTCCCAACTCCCCCCGCCCACCCCCACGGCCCTGCCTCGGTAAGTGCCTACAATTTGTCAGGCTTCGCCATTTATATCAATCTGCCACGGCATTCGGACACGGAGAGGGCCGGACAAATGCCCTGACCCTTCCGCCCACCCGCCGCCCACTCCGATGCGAATTACGACCGGCGATCTCTATGATAATAACGTTGACGACGCAAAGCGAAAGAGTCCCTCTAATATAATATCCGTGTTTGCATATGTGCGCTTATATGGGTATGTCGGGCGCGATTAGGACCCGGACGTATTTGTATGGACGTAATTACGTACGAATACGTTTATATTAGACGATCGTTTTCGCTGTGGGGGCGGGTGTGTGGTGTGTTCTTTTTTCGTCGTGACGGGGATGATGATGGGGCTGGGTTTAAATAGTGTGTTTCGGATGGAAGTTCGGTTTGATGTACTAGATTTTATCGGTGGTTCTGTGTGTGATTTTTTGATGGAAATTCGTATTGATTGAGGTGTTGATATGATTGCGTGCTGGGGCTGGAATAAATTGGCAAAGAATTATTTCAGGGTTTGATTGTTTGGGGAATACTTTTTACTAATAATTCGGTAATGAAAAATGTTTTGAAAATGTAGTGGACGTCAATAGGCCACGCTGTTTTTGACTGACTTTATATTGTTATGGCGAACGTCAAAATATATCAAAATGTTTTTTAGATTATATTAAATGACCAGTTACGTGTAGACGAATTATTATATAAAAATAGGGAATATTCAAACTGATATTTACGTTTTCGTACAGTTTTTACACTTAAAATTGGACATTTTGAACTCCACATTCATTATTTTATGCTTCAAATTGAATATTTTACACATTAAATTTAATTACAAGAAATTATTATTAAGACCGTTGTTATAGTAATCAATAAAATTAATTAATATGCTTTATTTCGGAATTCGAATGGTAAAACATCTAATTCGAAACATAAAACTTCCAATTCAAAGTGTAAAAATTGTTCGCAATGGTTTTATATTGATTTTAAATTGTATTTTATTTTTCGATTACAAATGTTTAAGACGACAAACTATGTGAAAATGTAAAAAATTTCCAAAAAAACTTTCTTTCTACAAATCCAAATATTCACATATAAACGAACCTTGTTCTCTCAAAATATCCAATTAAACATTTCAATTTAATTTCCGCAAAAACCGCGCTATTTTTTCCAACACAAACACGGTATTTCTTTTATCGCGCGTGAAATCATTCAGTCGGCGACAATTTCGGTTGAAATTTAATTAAGTCCGCACCCGAAACAAAAATCGCCCTCAACCCTTTAACGCACACACGCGCACGCACACACACACACACACACACACATATATATATATATATACACACACACACACACACATATATACACCAGCGTAATGCGCATATTCAAAAAGTTGAAAATGTTAACGCGCCGCGCTTATGGCCGGCCATTACTGGGGGCCCGCGCAAAAACGCGCGCCCGCACCTTAAAGGGTTAATGCGACATTCGCACCGGATGAACTCCCTCCGCGAAGTAATTCGGCCCGCACGTTGGCGGCCCTGCGATAATTTTTCGCGCGGGAATTTCGAAAAAAGCCGCGCGGCCCCCGTTTTATATACATTCGAGTTTGCGCGGTCGTTTGCGGCCGACGGTCCGTTTGTTTTATTCACTTCGTTTGCGTTTGTTGTCTGCGCGCGTGTTTGTTTGTTTGTTACGAAAGAATTAAGTGTGTTCGCAGCGGCGACAGCGGTTTTCCAATTGTGTATTTATTAGCGGGCAAAAAGTCTGTTTGTGCGGCGGCATGAATACGTTTGTCCGCGGAGGGACAACTTTGCAACGTGACGCCGTGATTTAATTTGTGCGCGTTTTGGTTTTAATTTGCATGCGGACTTCCGCGTGGCCGTAATGAAATATTGTTTTTCGAACTCGGAACTTTTTCGCGGAAATGAATTTTGTATAGGGGTTGAAAGGTCTGGGATAAGTTTTGTGGAGGTTGATGGGTCGTGTTGTTAAGAATATTTTATACCATGCAAAATATTATAGTTATTATTTTTTTTAAAGAAAAAATCCAAAATCTCGCAATCGCACACTAATAATTCCTAAATGAAAGGTAATGCGGCAAATAAAGTTTATTTTTTTGTTTGTTTATTATGTATTTAATCCTTTTACAGAAATTCAAGAATCTATAACATCTAAAAATACGTGATAAGTTACAAAAATAATTATATTAAAGCAGATATCAGCAAACTCCGGCCCGCTGGTTAGTATTTTTTTACATGAAAAAATTATAATTAAAAATAATCAGAATCAATTTAAGAATTATTATTCTCAAAAAGAAAAATCGTAGCAGATATATTTTCTGAAGTTATTGTTAAACTACAATCACAAAAGTCTTTTCCGGATCTATGAATGAAGAATTATTTGCATATTTCAAAATCCATTTAATTGTATAATTGAGGAGTTTTTGTTAGACCCTTAATTGGGAAGTATTGTTCTTCAAAATTGTTTTTTTTTTTGTAATTATACATTTTTATCGATAGTATAAACTTTGAATCAATAAAAAACGAAAAAAATATTGCCTGCAGCACTATTCATTAATAACTACTTTTTTAATATTATATTATTTGCATTGAAAAATATTTTTTAAAACTAGCACTTGAATTTTCAAATAACTATTTTGAGATCGATTAGTTTAATTTTTTTTATAATTTTTGCCTGTTCTTTTAGTTATTCTTTGTGTAGAATTATATTATACCCATGTAAATATTTTTGAATTTGCTAACCGGCCCATCAAGGCTCAATTTTTTACAATTTGATCCTTTTCAAAAAAGTTGGTTGATTTTTTTTACTTAAGTAGAAAAACTGGAGTTTTTTTTCATACATTAAAAAAAATGAAATCCAAAGTTTTCAAATATTTTTGAAAACATCTCTGCTTATATCCTTTTCGATTAAAAAATACAGATATTTAGCCGATTCTCAAAACTAGGGTACAAAAACGAAACCGAAAGACAAAATTTTTGAACTCTCCTTGTATATATCGTTTAGGACTACATACAAAATAGTAAATGATGATGATTCAAATCGCGGTTAGGCTAGATTAAGACTTTGTTTTCAACGCCTATTTTTGATCGTCTCTGATTCAATCATTTGACCCGAAATAAATTAAATGCATTATCTAATAATATTTCATACATCTAAATAATCTTTCGATGAAAAAGAAATAACATACATATTTCTTGACTGTAAACTTTTATCTAATTATTTTATATTATAATAGTATATAAGATAATCATAAATGAGCGCTAAATATCGTGAAATAAGACAAGTATCCTCTATTAAAAAAAAATTAAGGTATTATTAAATTTTATTTCTTAATTAATAATTTCTGTAATTGATGTCGTAACAAATTCTTTTAATAAGATATTATCTGTATATAAAATAATAATACACATATAAAATCTAGAATTACAGTAAATTTAAACAGGGACTGCAGTAAAATGTGCACAGTGCATTCAGCGCGTTTTAATTGACCAATCGCCATAATGAATCCGTTTGCATGCGCCACGGACGCGAACGACCCTCGTAATCTCTACAATTAAAAGAACCCTTAAAACCGTCTTCGAACTATTGTACGTATACTCTAAGTGCACTATCAAAGCCGTATAAATCTCGTAAAATATCATTCCGCATAATAAAACCTCGTATTAAGTAACAAAATACTCATTTTGTACGATAATAAATAATTTGCGTCCGCCGAACGCGACCCGAATTTTTTTTTTCATATAACATCGGATATGTTGCGCGGAACGCCTCAAGTACCACACATAACACTCGAAACATGGGGTGGGTACCTGAAGTGGGTGGTGGAGCGTATCATTAGCTCGGTTCATTTTATTTTTCCGCGTGATTGATCTTCATATGACTGATCCATCAAACGCTTTGACAAGATGGATCGAACCGACCGAGCCACAACGAACCGACGTATTAAACCGGACGAAATCCGTTTGCCAAAGCGATATGGAAAAGGTTTAATAAATGCTTACTTCCCGAAAAAAAATGTATATATATATCGTGTGTGTATGTGTGTATTATTCTATTTTGTCCCGATGCTTATTTGCGCGCGATCTATACGCGGATGGCGAAATGAGGTTTTCGTAGTTGTCGGTTGAAGGTTGTTTGTTTATTTATTTTTTTGTGAAATCCGATTCGATTTTGTGAGCGATTATTTCAAATATAATTTCCTTTAGGCTTTTACATTTTTTTTTAAGTGAATTTGATTTTATCCTTTTTCGAAGAAATTTAATCATCTTACGTCAACAAATCAGTTTTTACAATGAAATATTTATATTCATGACAAAAATTTCTAACAACAAATATAGCATAAAGACATATGAAACATAGAATGAATAAAATTGATCAAAATAACATTTCTAATATTCAAATTCTCCAAAGTCGATCATCAAAATTTTTACAGCACCAAAAAAACTGTGTCGTAACACCAACGACTGTTCGACGCAACATGAAAACAAACAATTCATCACCCAAACAAAAACTTCTGAAAACAAACAATATATAAATTTGACAAGACTGGAACCGAACCTCCGTCGGATTTTCCCCCCTATACGCGCGATACGTGTGTGGCTTCGGAAAAGCGACTCCTCCGACGTCGTAAGTGCGCAGTTAAGTAAGGTGTATTAGAAGAAGAAGAAAAGCGAAAATATTGATCTCCTTTGTTATATTGCGGTGGGCAGGCAGAGCTTATCCCGTGGCGTTATCCTGGCTTTGCGCACATATTTCATCGTTTACGAGCGGCGGTTATCATTATCGTATCGGACGCGCAACTAACCGCAAGGAAACCACCATAATTAATTTTTATTTTTTTCCTGCTTCTCGTGTCGCCTTTTTTCCTTGCTCTCGTCCTCTTTATTTTATTTTTTTATTATTGGACTCGCGTGTCCCCTGAAAACCCTTTGTATCCGCTTATCGGTGCGCGGAAAAGCTCGGAAAATCGCCCGCGCTTTTTTTCTTCGTCCTCCGAGGCGTTTTTCCTTTATTTTTGCGCGCCGCTTCGAGATTAACCTCCCGCTGGACATTTTTGCGCAAGCGCTTAAGTGCTATTGATTAATCGATCTCGGTGGATCTTTTTCGATTTTTTTTTATCTTAGAAAAATAATTGTCATTTTGGATTATTATCAGTTCGTTTTCTCACGGAAGTATGATGCATTTGATGCAAAACAATAGTCAAATCATTTTGTTTAATCAAAAAGTAGGTCATATTGAATTCAGTGCATGATTTAAAATTATATATTTCCGAAAAGATTTCTCAATTTGTACTTTCAAGAGATCCAAAATTTAGAAATATCAAAAATTAAAAAAACGATTTCTTATTTTAGATCAAAACTATTTTTTTATAGAAAAAGATTTATAATTAGTTAGAATTATGATATAACTCATAAATAAAATATAATATAAGTAATTTTCAATGTAAATTAAAAATGGATCAAATGTAGCACGATTCAGTTTATTGTTTGCTATTGTTTTTGCTTAATAACTTTGCGCAATAAAACGATTTAAAAAGTTCAACGAAGTAAATATTAAAAAATAATGATTGACGTTTTTCAATAAAAACATTCACGCATTTGAGCGTAAAAAAACGACTGTAAATTTTTTTTAAAAATATCTCTCAGTAAAAAAAGTCGACAAGCAAACAATGCATTCGAACGCTGATTTGGTCCGATCGACAAACGGTGCGGTCGGAAATTTATATCATTTTTCCGTCGGTCGGAACCGCAAACTTTTTTTTCTAGCAAATTTTATACGCTTTCGACATGTGACACGAGCATCGATGGCAAATCAGAGTCCCGCTCTTCCGTTTTCCGATTTCCCTTCGAAAATTCTGACAGTGGCGCAGATGCCCGATGGCTTTTAATTTCCCAAGTCATAGACGTTCGTTCGTTCGTTCGTAGACTTTCGTTTCTTTCCCCGGCGAGTGTATGCAATATTTATTCATATATGTATATTCACGAATCGTGTTCAATTCGTTTTCAGTCATCGGGAAATCCGGATAGTGCGCGTGCGAAAAATCCGCGATCCGCACCGTGCGGAAACGTTTCCGCACGGTTTGACACCGTGCGCGCATTTTCCCATCATATTTCATCGGTTTCCGGTGATTTCTGTTCACATATCGATTGCGAAACGTGGATATTTCGATTTAACGATATTTAGTAACGTTTCAATAAACTGAATTCTCGATATTTTCCGTTCGATTCGAATTTATCCCTTTTGGGATCTAGGCTAAACAGAAAAAAGTTTTGATATCGAAACAGCTTTATTGTTTATGTTACAGTTATAGAGTTCATTTTTGCGAATACATACACTCTCTGGTAAATTTTTAAATACGCTTGAATTTTTAGAAAAAGCTTGCAACATTAGATTTTGCATACGTGTTCTTATAAATTCGTGCTTTTTTTTTGGGTAGTTTCATACCATTTGTTGGTAATTTATCTATTGTAATCGATTTTCACAATTAAGATGCACCAAAAAATGACAGCAAATTGATTAAATCACATATTTTCCAAAAATAATTATATTTATTAACACATATTTTTATGATGACTGACAGAAATCTACGGATGACCCTATTTCAGCAAAATTCAGTGAAAATTCTTCGACGCCGACGATGTATTCACTTCACTTCATCTCACTTTATTTCACAGCAATCTTTACCCTTTCTTATGTACTAAACTCTTTTCTCATATTATAAAAATTATGAAAGTATAACATTAAGATCATAAAATAAGATCAAACATGTACTTTAAAAGTTTTGTGTTTATGTAAAAGTTATATTAATATTTATGGATTAATATAAATTTAACTTATTTAATATAAAATTAATTAATTTAACATACAATTAATTAAAATACAACTTATTTAATATATAATATACTTATTTAATATACAATGAACCAAAGAAAAAATTTGATTTTTCTTACATATTATTATACCATTTGGATATTATTCGTGTGAAAATGCAAGATTTAAATTTTTTTCTTAAAAATCGAAATAGGAATAATAATAATAATTCAAAAAATGTAATATTTTGGACTAAAGTATGTTCGCTTAAAATGTTTGAAATAACATGAACTATTGCATTTTTAAGGCTTTAAGGAGACCTTTGAAACACTGTATAGAAAATGTTTTGGCATGTGAAGGCCATTTCAGCTGAAATGTATAAACATCAAAGGCCACTTACAAACTTCAAATTTTAAAATTTTAAATTTTAAAATTTCAGTTGTAAATTCAAAACATAATGGGTATTAAAATATTAGTAAAGTTATTTATCTACATTATAAAAATATTTCGATGAGTACATTTCGAAATAAATGCTATTTGTTTATGAACGCATATGCATGTGTTTTATGTGAGCCAATTTTTGACAGCTGCCACAATTGGCATCTGTTGATATTTCGATTTTAACAATGATAAAATCGGAATATTATTTTGCATTGTTTCCGAAATTCTTTCACCATTGTGATTCATTTTATTTTTGGTTTGATTTTTCACAATATTTTTGAGAATAATACTAATTTCATCGAAACAAATAATCGAAAAAAAGAAACGTTAAGCTTGCGGGCGCAATCTGAGCATAACATGGTCATTCACGATCATAATCGATTTGTATTTTTTGATTTAACGATAAAATACATATATTTTGATTAAAATGTGTTTGAAAAAATTGATTCTTCAATAATTCGAAGAAAGAATAACAATTTTCCCTAAATTACAACAAAATTCGTAAAAGTATAGCCAATTGTTATGTCAAACGCGATATGAAAAGTGGGGCCACTTGCGAGAGCATTGGGGGCCACTTTTAGTCCCGAGGTGACCCTTTGGACAAGCCTGGTATAGAATGTATTTCTGACATTACAAAACCGATTTTGAATTTTTCGATACTTCAGCTCTTTTTTATTTCCGTTATTCGAATCTTGTTGAAATTTTATAAAAAAATACGATTTTTTTTCTTTTTTTCATAAAAAACGCAATTAAATCTTTTTATATATAAAATGAATCACCGTTCTTTTAAACGTTAAAAATTAAAAACTGCTTTACCAATTTGGATATTTATTTTTTCCTTTTGTTCGCTTTAACTAACAGGTGATTTAAAAATAAAATAATAGGGAAATTCCTAAAGAAAAGCTAAAAAATAATATAGGTAATTTTATATGGAAAATTGCACCGCCGCGCCACATGTTGATTGTGACGATAATTACAATTATAATTGTACACCGAGAGTCAAAGATCTGTCGTTTGTTGAATTTAGTTGTCTTGAATCATACCTTTAAATTCATACCGTGTTAATTTGAATTATTTTTAGTTACATAAAATAAAAATCTACATATATTTATAAATAGATGTTTGTTGGTTTGTTTGTTCGTATATTTGTATATAACCGTTTCACTCCAAAACCGTTCTACCGATCGCCACAAAAATTGGTATGCATATGTATTATTTGTCAAGAAAGTTTTTGTATCATTATAATCGGGTGACCATATTTCCCAAAACCCAAAACAGGATGGTCCGCAAAAAAATGTTGCCCTCCTATATAAAAAACGACCGGCGCGCTGCGTATGATTGTGACAATACGCGGCCTGCTTTATGCTTTTGTTTTAATGAATTTAAATAAAAAAAATAATAATTTCGATTCAAAATTTAAGTCCCGAGCAATACCGGGTACTACCACTAGTATAAAATTAAAATTAAAAACGAAATTCATCATTGAAAACACAACTAAAACTCAATTAATTCATTTGCAAGCCGCTATTATACAGACGAGCAGGACAACATTTCCGGGTCCAGTTAGCAATAAATAAATTTCACACGAAAACTCGACCGAAACGGACATTCCCGAAAACCAAACCTCATCCGACTGAACCCATCGAAACACCCCGAATCAGCCGATTCGGATCACGACCGCCCACCCAACGAAGGATTGTTTTCATGCACGCCTCCCGCCGAGGGCAAGTGGCGCGGACAACACGTGGCCAAAGTTGACGATTCGAAAGTTTGCGACGTCGTTAGCACAGCGGGTCCGAAAAAGTAAGTTGGCCGGACCGACATTTATCAGGCGGCAATTACCGGAGGCCAGTCCCTAATTCAATAGCAAAAAGTGGGCGCAGCTCCGGCGCCGGCAGGGAACGTGTCGGCGACAGTTACAGCTTTTTCGGGACGGGCTCTTGCCGAAAGTTCGCCGGTGGGCGGGCGGGTGGGTGGGCGTGCACGTATTGCTGAGGATGTTCGATGGAAGATCGGTTGAGGTTTGGAGTTTCGGGGCGGTTTTATTCGGGTGGTGTGTGCGGGGACGGATCTAGGTATGGTCGGTTTGCTTGGAGCGGCCATGGCCGGACTCAGGTCCGCGGGTCGTATATGGCCCGTTTGACCCTTTCGAGGTGCGATTTTAAGTATTGCGTTGTAACGTTTGAAAGGACGGGAATTCGGTTGGTCGAAAGCAGATCGTCCTAGGAGCAAGACGTGAATAGTGAACTTTTTTTTTGTTTATAATATTAGAAGAGAATCCGAGGACGGATCTAGGTATAGTCGGCTTGGGCGTTTGCTTGGAGCGGCCATGGCCGGACTCGAGTCCGCGGGTCATATATGGTCCGTTTGACCCTTTCGAGGTGCGATTTTAAGTATTACGTTGTAACGTTTGAAAGGACGGGAATTCGGTCGGTCGAAAGCAGATCGTCCTAGGAGCAAGACGTGAATAGTGAACTTTTTTTTGTTTATAATATTAGAAGAGAATCCGAGGACGGATCTAGGTATAGTCGGCTTGGGCGTTTGCTTAGAGTAGCCATGGCCGGACTCAGGTCCGCGGGTCTTATATGGCCCGTTTGACCCTTTTGAGGTGCGATTTTAAATATTATGTTGTAACGTTTGAAAGGACGGAAATCCGCTCGGTCAAAAGCAGATCGTCCTAGGAAAAAGAGGTGGACAGTTAACTTTTTTTTTTTTGCTTATAATATTAAAGAGAATCGTGTTCTTTGTTTATTTTCAATTTTAAGTTGGCTGGTTAATTTTTTTTTTGTTATTCTGTGACCGATTATCATTTTTCTTTTATTTAGATACTAAAAATCTCCGTGCTCCAGCTCCGCTTCTACTCCGGAAAAAACCCGTTGCATGTTCTTGCTCCTGTTCTGCTCCAAATAAATTAAAAGATCCAATTAATGCTTTCAATTAATTTTAATCATAATTTTATATTTCGAAATTATTCGCAAAATGTGTACTATGTTCATTGTTGTAGCGTTGTGTATCCTACTGTCGATTTGGTTCAAGTGTCGTTTGAGCAAACGTCTGTAAAATATTTTAAATAAAATTTCGTCTCAATGAATTATATAAAAATAATAAATATTTTCAAAACTTTTATTCGATATCATAATTTTTCCACGGGCATCATTTTTCCTAGCTTCGGCACTGTGTGTGTGTGTGTGTGTGTGTGTGTGTGTGTGTGTGTGTGTATGTGTGTGTATGTGTGTGTATGTGTGTGTATGTGTATAGAAATGATCGGAGTTTGGAAATTTGTGTATTGGTGTCGATGCGTTTTGTTTGTAATTGCAAAATAGGGTGCGGTGGTTTTTAAGACAAGATCGAAAAAATAAATTAATAGAGAAATCAATTAGAGGGAGTTTAAAAAAATAAATAAAAAGGTCATCGATTGTATGAATATTATGTACTATAACAGAAATAAGCGTCCAATTATTTTTAAAAATGGTATTATTACATCGGAGAATTAACAAAAGACGCTTCATTGTCAATAAGCAAACGAACATCAGCCTGGAGGTCATGTGTATTGTGGTTGAAAATTATAAGAGAAATCTTGTATTTTTAAATATGTGTGCATGTATTATGCCTTCACGAAAATTTTTTTCACAATACTTACATTATTACGGCGCAGGCATTCAAAATATGTTTCACAGGACCCCCAGGGCCCTAGTCATATTTGTTGGGTTCCGCAAACAGATTCAAGCGCAATATGGAAATTCATACAATTTGCTTTCATATTGTATTTATTTTTGCACTTGAAAAGCATATATTTTCATTAACAGTATTTGTTGAATATTCAGCCGTTTCGAATTATTTTCATACGAAAATAATATTAAGCAAAATGTGAGGGTGTGTTTGTGTTGAAATTTTTAAGTGAAATAGAATTTGAATTCTTCTCGTTTTTCTCTGGAATGGGCATTTGAATTTTTCTTTATTATAAAAAAAATATATAAATATAGGTACATCATGAATATATCAGTGTAAATAACAGACATAAAATTATTTTTTTCAAATTTTCTTAAATATACGAATAACAAAAATTTCCATTGTTATGCCTCGATGTGTTCAAGCAATCTGACGATGCTGAAACAAATTTAGCGCTAGTGAGAAAGCAGTGTTTACAAAATTATTCTAAAGTCATGAATATTGTTTTGTTCATATTGCGTTTTTCGCTTCTGAAAGTTTCACCTGACTCAGTAATGTAAAGTCAAGAACAAATCTTCCGCAGCTTATTATTGAACACCCACGAGAATATGAAAATCTGCCATAATTACAAAATATTGTGTACAGTGGAGAATCAGCATTTTTCAATTTAAAGATGTTAATTAAAATTATTCCATTTTAATTTCAATAGGCTTGAGCTTTCACCGAAAGTTGATTTCATTAGTTATATTTAAAATGAAAAATGTGGATTTTGAGAATTCTGAAATAAATTTCAAATAAGCTAATTAATAAAACTCTGTTAGTCTTATTATTATAATTTGCGAATACACACCATCAAATTTGTAAAAAAAAATGGTTCCGAAATATGAATGAATATGTTTATCGTCGTTTTTATTGAAACATAACAGCGGAGCTGAAGCATGCGATCTTATCGGGAAATTGCCGTTACTGTGAATTAATTTACATACGTTTTGCTTTATTGTATGATCTTTTTATAGATTTATTGCAATTTTTCTAATATAAAACATTGTTAAGTGTACTGAGAAGGTTTACATACTACTTTGCCACTATTGGAACATTTTCTCAATGCAAGTTTGAAACGGAATAATATACAATCTAATGACAGTTGTTTTTATTTTTATTTTTTTCTTCGGTCCGAAAAATCATATGCTATTTTTCTGAAACAAATATTTATAGTTGATTGTCTTAATATAAACAAGTAAATTAAAATATTATACAACCATTAATGTGCAAATACTTTAATAGGATTATTGCTAAAAATTTGGGATAATGTGATTAATTCGTATATTGCTCGCACATTTGATGCAAACCTCCAATTAAAGCAAATCTCTGCTTTAGTATGCTCTAATTTTCTGTGTGCATTTAAAATTACAAATATCTCACCCATAATTACTGCATTTAAATCTCGCAAGCATTCCGAACGCTACAATTTTAGCACTATTTTAATTCAATTTTTTTTAAATACACTTTATATACGACAGAACCCCAATCTTCGATCAAACGCCTTTTATGAACGTTGCACGAGTTTTGTAAAACATTCACCAGATGAACTAAAACTCGACCAAAGCATTTTCCAAATTTGAAAACGTTTTACGAAAGAACGATGCAACTTCGTAGTTTGTCACAGACAAACTTGGCCGTTTCACTTATTTCGCACAACCGCCAATCGCAACTTTACAGTCGTCGAACTTTTTTCAAATTTACGGATATTGACATTTAGATTATTACCTTATGAAAAGATAATCGATAGTTTTATTTTACTTTGACGTGTAAGAATAACAATTATTGAAAATAGATTTGAAAATTAATGTAATTATTAAATGTACTTTTTAAGCTAGAGATATTATATATAGAGAAAGTACAGATTTATAATCTCTATGTACTTAAACAACATTAAATGAATCCAATAGATTGTGAGTGAAAATGCGTATTGAACAATGTGGCCATCTACAGTATTTCTTCAACTATAAGACATGTGTTATATTCATTTTTTGTGTCAACTATCAACAAAATACACCAGAACTTATTTTCGGAGGTGGTAGTAATTTTTTTATATTATACATACCTTTTTATATTGATTTTTAAAAAAAATCTAGATTTACAGTTTAAAATTTGTGTTCTGATATAAATTAATATAATATTATATATTTAAAATAACATGAAATTTAGAAAAAAATTGTATTAGAAAATTTTACGTTTCTTTGAGTATTTCACATTCATCGTTAAAATATAGTCATTTCATCATCTGGAATATCATCGAAAATTTCCAAATTAATTTTATCAATCTGAATATTTTTTGCATCGATTTCTTATTTATTTTTCCAATCCAACAATAACAAAGTTAGTAGAGTATTTTGCAATTTTTGTAACATGATATATTCTCCGATTGGTCAAAAAAAAGAACACCATTACTTACGATCATCCGTTCGGTTTGATTCGATAGTGGGACTAGTTTTCAGCGCACGGCTTAAAACATCGCACGAATCTTGAAAAATTGTAACAGGACACGTTTTCGGGACCGGCCACATATTTGGAGAAACACAGCATTCGAGCACCGAAAACGCAAAAAGCAACGGCGAAAACAAATAAAAAAAAAAGCATTTTAATACGAAATTTTGAATTGAGTTTTCGTGTCGACTCTGACCGACCGGCGTCGAAATTCGTCCTGGAGCCTGAATTTCGACACGCACGAAGATTAATTATTCCACAGAGTCCTCTTCCTCTCCAGCTCCGTACGCCTTTGACAAACGACTCTGCAACGCAATGATGCGAAATCGCCAAGGCTTAATAAATCCCCCCGTAATTTCGCGGGGAACGAGCCCGCCCACGCTCCCCGCTACAAGAGGATGAGAACGATGAAAATTTACATTCGAAAACGTTCGATCTTTGTCCCGGAGGTTCGGAGACGTCGCGAAATGGACCGTTTGAGCGAATTGCTTCTGAATAACTAAACGGATCACCGGTTCGTATTCAATGAACTCGGATATTGATAGTTGCTATTGATTCTCGAATATTTTCTGCGGAACAATCGCTTCGGTGTCGACGGTTCGGTTGGAGGGCTGATCCGATCGAGGTGTGCTCGGTTAAGCTATCTAGACGTGAATCTTCGATCGGGCGATCGCGTTTTGAGGATTTGATTGTGTTGTTTTCGAGTCTGATTTGTGAATTTGTATAGGTCGAAAAATATTTGAAAAAAATAAGATTATTTACTTTTCGATATAAATGTAATGTGCAATACTACGAAAATCTATTTTTTTTTAATTAATAACTAGCGGATTGTTCGGGCAACGTGATCGGGTACCTTGAGTTGCTTGGGCCCGTCGTTCCTTTTCATCTTGAAATCAAATCGATTTTTAAAATAATATTATTAAAACAAAAATCTTTCATAATGCGCAATTAATATATTTATAAAATTTCATTGTGATCGAATAAACAACGAAGGCCTCTATAACTAACACACGCACATACAATTTTTATTTATATAGATTTATTTTTATACAAATATCATATTTTATTGATCATCACAAATAATGTGTCAAATTTCAATAGAAAAGTAAAAAAAATATATTATTTTCGGTTTTATTATTGAATTCTATTGAAAATAAAGATTGCATCTTCTGATTTTATTATTGAAGAGTCGAAATTTCAATAGTCGTAAAAAAGTCCTTGTCTTTGTGTTTAGGGATGTCATCATCGGTATACCCGTAAATTATCCAAATAATAATACGGTGAGTTTATAAAATTTACCGGTATTAAATAAAAAATATATTTTTTGCTTTTCAAATATTGTTGAAAAGTGTGGTTTTCTTTATTTTTCGGAAAAGTCGATATTTGTGACGATTCGGTGTACGTTTTTTATGGGAAAGTATTATACTTTTGGTTTTAAGGTTTTTTTGACTTTTCATTATTTTTTACGATTTTTAATCAAAATTTGATTTACCAGTAATCAGTGATAAACTTACCGGATTACTGATAAATGATATTGACGGTAAATCTGACATCCCTATGGTATACATTATATAAGTTGTATATGAATGAAAATAGTTGCATGAAAGAATAGATAATATTTGCATACTCAAAAATGGTGAATAAACATTAAACAAAACAATTTCGAATACAAAAAACCTCCTATTTTCCATACTGAACTTTCTTACCGATATCTAGTAAAAAAAATCAACACAAGATGAAAGAAGACGTAGCGCCCATAAAAAAATCTCTCATGTAAAATTTCGACCTCGGCCCAAAAACGCACGAAGACAAACGACAAAGAACCACGATTACCTCGCGCTGGAAAAAAAAACGGCATCCAACAACAACGAAACGAGCCAAATAAAACAAAAACCTAACGGCGGAGCGAACTAAAAAAAACGCTGTCGCTTCGGTGGCATTTATTAGCGAAAAGCGGGTCGGCCGCAGTCTGTCCGTTGAAATTGCAGCGCAGTTTGTCCATTTTAATGTCGCTGCAAATTGCATTCATTACTGCGTTTTAATGACAATTTCGCCTGCAACATCACTCGTCGCGAGCTTAATCCGCGGAGCTTTTTCACAAGTCGCTAACCTTTCGCACACAGACGACGTTTTTTCCGCGGCGAAAGTTCGCCGTTGAAGAGTTTTAACGGCGCATTACGCCAACGCGTCGACGCTTTATATGCATGTTAACGAAGGCGGTAAAATTGGAAAAATCTCTCGTTCCCATCCGAAATCTCGTATTCAGCGCATCGCAACACTATCGGATATCGGAAATAAGATAAGAGCGTTATTGTTATATACCTTTTCATGCAAATCGTACGAATGTATACACACAAAACGGTGGCCTCAGATCGCTATCGCCGTACAATAATCGGAGTTGGGGCTCCGGGACGCTTTGTCACACGACACGGGCAAATCGCGTTTAATTGATATCCAATTACTTAGTTATCGGGGGGCGTTGGATTTTCTCGTTTCGTAGACTATTATTTGTGTGTACGTGTATAACGAGGAGGAGCTGTTTCGCTTTACGTGGCCTTCGAGAACAATAGATCACTGCGAGCTTTTGCGCACATCCTGCTCAAAGCGTCGACGCTGGATGCCGGC
Organism: Hydropsyche betteni; assembly: GCA_028571205.2. Lineage (NCBI taxonomy): Eukaryota > Metazoa > Arthropoda > Insecta > Trichoptera > Hydropsychidae > Hydropsyche > Hydropsyche betteni. The sequence goes on along the minus strand of JAOXNN020000031.1, from coordinate 1,463,657 downwards.
GCAATTTTTCACTCACACTCGATAGGCTTGGAAAAAGAAATATCAAGGTTTAAGTGTATTGTTATTTTTTTGTGTGAAGGAAATCGAGACGGGTAGTTTTGGGTGTGCTTTAGAGCTTTTGTTGAAATCGAAAAAATTTTAAATGCAGACAGATGTTTATCCGATTATTTTTCAATTAGCTGTGCGAAATAATGTTTGTGTATTATTAATTAGATACGTTTAAATAGAATTAGGTCATAATAATGCATTCACTTTGATTTTGTAATATGTCGAAAATTAAATATAAATTTCTATTGTGTTTGGGAAAACTGTGATCTATTAAGCGTTGTTGCATACATTTTCAATATTAATTAAAACAATACGTTGATTTTCGAGAGAAATTTGTATGAGTATAATTTATACATTATATAATTAATTAAAGCTCAATAAATATTTATAGGTCGAACAAAGGCAAACATCGAATATTCAGCGTGATAACTTTAAACAATCGAATTCAAGGGACCGGCCTTACCTAAATATTTACTTGTAATTCTCAACTTTCTCGATTCAGTAGACTTCTATCTTAACACTTAATAGTTTGCCCAATCTATTTGAATGATATTTATTATTCACAAAATAAAGTAATAATATTTTTTTTTATTGTAATTATTTTTTTATTAACGTTTAACTAAGGTTATAAATTTCCGTCTGCTTTGTGAGATACTTACGTCAGATAATGTGGTTTGACCGGGTTCAGGTTACGTTCCCAATTAGTTTGTGGATCGTTACGGTTATTGCGAAATATGTTAGAGGATATACATCGCTTTTAAGTAATCAATAGAGTACATTCTCGGTTGCCTCAAAACATGTTCGGTCGAATAACGTTCTTCTATTATACAAAAGCCACCGAAAAAAGTAACAATTTAACCCTTTCAAATTCTTTCACCTAAAAATTTTAACTTCTGTCGCTCAATACACGAAGCTTACATTACAAATATATTTGATTGTTTTTCATTATTAAACTTTAGATTTTTATTTACTTGAATATGTTATTATTTGTAATATTTTATCAAATACAATCAACTGAGAACAAAAAGCTCGCTCGTCTTATTGCGTTCCCAATTGCGGGCGATGTCAATATATGGTTTTTAAATATTTGAGTTTTATTTGGAAATAGTTAAATTGTATATTACATAATTAATAATGATTTTGTTAGATGAAATTCAAATATTTCATATAGTATAATAAAAATAACTTTATTGAACTATCATTTTTTCTAAGTCAAATTTTTTTAATCCAAAAATTAAAATTAATTTATCGTCTCGCTTCCATGCCGCTCATCAAAAAATCGATTAATTTCAAACCCAATATTTTATCGAACTTCGACTAAATACAAAAAAAAAAAAACTCCAACACCCCCAACAATACGACAAACCCCACAAACAATCGTCCGATATTGACGAGGCGCGGCGTCGTCTGCGCGGCCCTCATAAATCTTCCGCTCACCACTTGTCGCGACTATCAACAAACATATTTTTCACGAGGACGACTCCTCCGCCACCCCATTTGGCCGCAAAGGCCCACCCCTTCACACCCCGAGGGGTGTCTGAGTTCGAAAAACAGCGTGTGCCGAATCGAGAAGTGATGCTGTGAACTTTCGCGCTCTCAAAACGATTGTTTCGTGTCTCGCGAGTGCTGTGCGGCTCGAGTCGATTTTCGCGGGTGTTTGATCGGTTTTTGATTCTGATCCTAAGAACTTTGGATAATTGCAACGTGTCGGGTATGTCTGGATGCGATGTTTAGTGTGGATTTTAGGTGTTGTGGAAGTTTGAAAAATGGGAACTGTCGAGTTCGCAAATTTGTATTTGAATAATGCGACATGAATGTTCTGATGTCGCTATGAAGCTTTTCTAGGGCGAGACGTTTTTGCTTTCGACGACTTCTTATTTCAAATAACAGAGTAGTTTCCGCATCTTTTTCTTAATAAGTTCCCGACCTTTGGCGAAGGAGGGAGTCGAGATGAAAATAAAACGGAAAAAGGGAAAAAAAGAGCACAAGGCACGGCGAGAAGAATAGCGGCTCTTTACATATACCGACTCTTTACAACACCTTCGACCCTATATACTGAAGCTCCGATTAGATTACTCGAGAACAGCTTAATTTGTAAGAAACTCTCTTTCTCCCTTTCTTCTGAGGGTACATTTTTAAGTTGAGCTGCTTTCTTTGTCTCGTGTTACGGACTTTCGGTTAATTTCATAACGCGCACTCCGTTCTAGGTGTGGGCATTATATAGCGTCTTAATCGCGTGTACCTTTATAGCTCCACTTTTCACGTTTACGTTTCATTTTTCTTTTGTTTTTCATTCCGAGCTTGCGCTCGTTTCTATGGTTTTCTATATATTAATCCTGTTTATATATTAATATTTTTCAGACATCAATTCAATAATAAAAATGCTCCCATTCAACTTCCTCGCTCATTACAAATAGACAAGTCGCTGTGCTGAATTCCGGAACGAACGATACGGAAATTCCAAGATCCGTTAAAACCCTGCACTACATAACCTTCCAATCAACGATCAGTTGGAAACGTCTAGTCTACACCACTTTATCCCACTAAATAATTAATTCAAAGGCAAACTTGTTAGCCCGTTCCGTCATCGCAACGTGCACGTATGCGTCGCCTAATTAATTGTTGGCATAAAGAGAAGAGGAGCTTGTGCTTAGCAAACAAACGGTTCGTGTTTTATCAGACACTTTCTGGTGTAGTTGACGCTTTTCCAGTCCGACGAAGACAATGCTCCGGCACGACTTGGTCAACATCCTGCATTTACCGTTCATGCCCTCTTTGTTATAGAGTGCACTTAGAATATTCTTGATTTTACACGAATAGTATAAAATTATTGAGTTGGAAATTTTATTTAAGTTTTTTTTTTATTTGGCGGAAGTTATTTTTTAATTTTTGACTGATTAAAACGAATATTTTAGAGTGAGATAATTATTTTTGAAAATGAATCATTTTTAAATAAAGGATACAATTTGAAGCTAAAGTTTTTTTGTATTTTTAAAAGGTTTTATTAAAATTAAATAGGCCATCCGAATAGACTTAATTGTTTTCATTTCGTTGTCTGAACAGGGATAGAATTTTTTTCTATTTAACAAAGCAAAGTTGATTTAATTTTCATAAAAAAAATTATATAAGTTAAATAGAAAATTATAAAATTCCATTTTTTTAAATTTCTTTCAGAGAAGATGAATGCTTGAATTAAAAAAATTGCATCAATTTTTCGCAAAATTAATTTTCATTGCCCTCAACCGATAATACGCACACCGCGCCGGAAGACGACCGCAGCCGAAAAAACCGGAACGTCCGCACTATTGAAAAATCCGCCATCTTTCGCCCCCCCCCCCCGGAGAACAAAGAGGGAAAAATTGCCAAAGATAATAATATACCATTAGCGTTAGGCCGGAGGAAATTTATGTTGAAAAGCCGACCGTTGGTTTCGT
>JAOXNN020000031.1:1440368-1455234 GCA_028571205.2 Hydropsyche betteni | reverse complement strand
TTTTGGTTTTAACTCCCGCTCCCAAGCAACCTGACCGTCTCTCGTTTTGATGGCATAAACAAATCCGTTTCCGCCTACAAAAACATATCTTCTATTTCCAGATGTGTCGTGTATGTTCATAGCTAGGTCAACGAAACGGACTCAACCCCCGTCAAATATGGATGGGATGCCCCAGAGCCACGCCGACGGCTTCATGAATGGCTTCGCTCAAGGTTGGATGGGCGTGGATCGTCGCTTCCAGATCTTCATAAGTGGCCTCTAGGGTGATAGCCAAGCCCATTTCAGCGATCAATTCGGTTGCGTTTTCACCGATAATGTGGGCTCCGATCACTTCACCATGGGGTTCACCGAAGAGGAGTTTGACAAAACCATCTGGCTCCGCTGCGGCCAAAGCTCGACCATGCCGTAACAATGAACACTAACGAGTGAATACGGCCGAGATTGTAGACGCGGGGGGGGCTGTGGGGGGCGGGGGGTCGAGAAAAAGTTCAAAGGAAAACCGCGGTTTTGCGGCTGAACGCCCGGGACCCCATTCGTTTCGCTCGGCCGCGATGAATCATGCAAACGGCCGACCGACCGCACTATGAAAAAAACTTTTTTTCTTGTCCCTTTTTAATGTTATGTCATACTTTTGGAATATTCCGTTTTTAAACGGCGTTGTTTTTTATGGGTTTCCGATTTTTTTTTTTTAAATGCGATTTTTGTATCGTTTCGTTGACTTGTTAGTGTTGTGTACCGTTGTCGTATTGAGTTTGTGTAATGTTGGAAAAGAAAAACGCTTTCTGGTATCATCGGAAGTTTCGGATGTTTTTGTGTGACGTGATAAGAAAAATGTAGATTTCGAGCGAAGTTGAATACTGAAACCAACCCTTGCCAAAATGGTATATCGTTTATGTCCATCTACTAAATGTCACGCGATTATGATCAGTCAAAATGGCTGAAAAAATACGAGTTTCATTCTAATGTTATACATTTGGGTTTCGTACAACACGGTTACATGGCTCTGCAAAAACTTCATGTAATACAAATCCGTGTTATACGAGTAATTAGCTATACGAGTAATCCGTGTTTCTACATAATTGGAGTTTTTGTTCCACAAAAATATTGAAGTCTGTTAATACCTTTTTTTTAAACAATACAGAAAATATACATTTACGTATTTAAATAAAAATGTATTGCAGGTATGTAAATTAAATTTTTTAATATGTTTCATGTGTAATTTATGCAATATAAGTTCACAAATTAGGTTTCTTAACGAATTTCGTTTAGTTTCGAATAGTTGTGCGTGTTATAGGAAGGTTATGTTTGATATTTTTTTACTTTAAATTTGGACATGCTAACAGTTTGGATAGCAAAAATTTTTACAGGACAAAATGTAAACTTAAAACTCGTTAAAATATGGTTAAATATTAATAAGTATAACATCCAAGCTACACACGAGGTTCGTTAGAAAATAATAATACAAGCACTTATAATACATGAATTACGCATAAAATTTGTTGATAATCTCAATTTAAGAACTTAAAATACATTTTCATTCATGTTAAAATGCAAATTTATCAATAGTTACCTAATGTACCTAAGTAAAGCATTACTTATAATGATTGTTTTTTTTTTCAAAAAGCGTGTATTATAAAACTTTTCGTACAAAAATAGGTCACAATTCATTAACTTATTTGTTTATTCTTTAAATCGTGATATACGAGACCCAAGCGTATTTTTCAGAAAGTATACATTTATTATATTGAAAAAATGCAATCGTTCATTGCTTCATAATCTTTAGACAAGAATTCCAAAAAAAGAACTTATCACAAAAAGCAAAGAAAAATACACCACCAAAGCCCATAAAAGCCTTTAAAATTTCACCGTTCGGCAGCCGGGCCGTTTTCGCATTCATCATTTCAATTTAGCGAACGGCGACAAGGAACAAACGACGCAGTGGAAGTTGAAAATTTAAAAAAACCAAAAGCCCACCGTCGAAAGCGAAACGGGAGAGCTTCCGGCAATCATCCCCGTTTCCGCGCAAATTTCCCCGATCGTTCATAATCGATAAGTGCCCGTCGCGAAAACGCGGTACGCACACAATCCGCCGTTTGTTTGTCCCGCCGAGAACTTTTCCGGGGGGGAAAAGCGCCGTGTCGGTATGCAAATTTGTCGACAATCAATCGGAAAATCAATTTGTTCGGGCGATCGACTGGCGCGAGTGATATGCGCGTCGTTTCGAGCGGAAAAAATCCGATTCTGGACTTGGAGAGTCAACATAATCTAGATAGGTGTGTGCTCGTTCGGATTTGTGTGTGTACTCTCTTTAAACTTTGGGCCATTTCGCCGTGTATGCGGAATGTGTGGGGAAATTATGCTCGTGGGCTAGGTGGGTCTAGAGTTCGGGTCGTAAATTAGAAGGCGTTCTAAACTATGTAATTTTAATGCATAAGCAACTAGAGATGAAAGCGATTGTTTCGAGATTTATTCCAGAAATTTGTAACAATCGCTATCTAATGGTATATAGCTCGATTTCGATTCAATCTAATCGATTTCTGTTTCGATGGTCGAATTTCTAATCTGACTAACTTCACGCCGCAAATTTAACACCTCGTTTGCGTTAACACTATATCGAATCACCTAGACGGAAGCTAAATTAGTTCACGTCAACTGCATCATAATACACTCCTGCAAATTCGCCAATCGGAACCGAAATCCGTACTGGCGAATCGATTAAATATTTCACTTTTATATATCGAAAGCACACTCGACACCCCATCGTGGCGTTTATTACATCGAAATGCGGAACGGTTAATAAGTGCGGTCGCGCGCATATCTCACTCACAATTTAGTTCTCGACTTTGAAGTGGTCTCCGTCGAGGGCTCGCCCTTTCGCCCGCCATATTTTCCCGTGTTTTCCTCGGGGCGGTTTTTCCGGACACGCTTTTCCCGCCACTCGGCGCCAGACGCCACTAGATTTTGCTGGGACGTCTTTCGGGGAACGCGCGCGAGGCTGTAAACATAAATTTCAGACCAATAAAACGCAGCGAATTTCAAACCGCACTCGGTTAACAAACGCTTCCTCTCCCCTTTGTCCTATCTTATCTTCTGTTTTTTTTTTTCGCTCTCGGTCCTTTTCTTTTAAAAATAAAAGGACGTAGTCAACAAATCATGATGACATCACGATTTATATGCATGCGCGGCGTGTGCTCGCTTTTCCTTTGGCGTCTGCGTTGCGGCGTCGCATATGTTCTCGCGTTTGTTTTAACATTGTTACGATGTTGTATATTCGATTATTTTTCTTAAAATTTTATTAAAATGTGAGACATGTTACATTTTTTATATGTGGGAAAATTGTTTAGAATAAATTCATTTTTCTCCGGCGGCATAGAAAAATAATTGTGTGTACAAATATCACCTTGTTTCTTTGTATTGAAATACTATGAACGAATAATATTAGTTTTTGAACGTTGAAATTTGAAATCCTTTCCGAGAAAACCTAATTTTCGACTTAAGTTTTATATGATTCATGATATTATACATAAAACTTCTCTTTTATTTATTCAGAACTGAGACAAATAATAGATATTGTGTATACTTTGATGTGTGATATTTTGTGAATAATACGAATGTCTTTTTATATATCTAAAAACAAAAATAAATCCTAAATAGTCAAAAAGATACTTAAAAATTATAATAATATAGATGATTTATTAAATGAACTCTTTTTGTATCTAAATACATATATATGGATGTTTGCTTATTTGTTTGTTGTCGTATTACTCCAATACGGTTCGACCAATTGCCATGAAAATCGGCATGTGTTAGTATTTTTTTATGGAGAAGGTTTTTAGCATCATTAAAATAAAAAGACCACATTTCCTGGAACCCAAAATGAGACGATCCACAAAAAAATGTCGTCGTCCCCTCATTTATCGTTCGACCGATCACCATATAAAAATTAATTTGATTTAAAACGCCGAGTCCCGAGCAACGCCGAGTACTACCGCTTGTTTTATATAAAAATCCACTCAAGAACCAAACTCTTTCTCATAATTATAAATTATATTTAATATTTCACATATTTTTAATCAAAATTTTCTTTTTTTTCTTAAGCTTGGGTAGGAAATTTTCAAAAGACACCCCTCGATTCGAAATAGAAACCTCGCGATGCACATAAACCTAATCAAATCGTGCAAAATATTCTTGCTCATATAGCTTCACCAAACAATCCAAAAGCCGCCCATCTTCAAGCACTTTCACTCAAAAAAAAAAAATCGATTAAACACACCAAACATTACCCAACATCAAAAAAACCATCATCGACCAAAATTTTCGATACTTTTCCGAAACCCGACAGTTTCAGAACCTTCGACGTTGGCGCCAAAGCACCCACCACCCCAAATCCCGCCCGTCCTCACGCCAACGTCGGCGGTTTGGCGTCACGCGAAATCGAACGGCGCGAACACGCATAATTCACTCAGATTTATGAATTCGACGTCGACTATGGACGGCGGGAATTAATCGGACGCCCGCCCACTCGCCGCCCACTCCCGCCCCCCCGTTGATGATTGGTGATCCGTCAGCGGGGAGGCTTTTTCCGAACGCTCGGCGATTATTTATCTTTTCACCTATGGGCGTTTGTGTTCGGGTTGTTGTGCTTTTTTTCGGGTCTTGCTCGGTTGGAAATTTCGCGTGCGGGTTCGGTGAGGGGCGGCGGGGTCGGTGGGGTGGAGTGCGATTTCGGATTGTCGTGTGGGGTTTATCTTTTGGTTGGGGAGGGTGTGTGTGTGTGAAAGTCGTTTTGGTATTTGAATTTTTTTTGTATGCAGGTTTTTTATTAGATTTCAGGGCTGAATTTAGGTGTAAGCAGTCTAAGTAGTGGCCTAAAACAGTGCTCTGCAATTTTTTCTCACACGGTAAACCAAAATTCTTCTTAGAATTCTGCGGCACACCAAATGCCAAAATATATAGGAAGTGGCAAATTTTCGAGACCCCTCCGCCGACACGAAATCTCCAAAAACCCAATGATGTATGTATACTATAAAAGTAGTGCATGAAAAATTAATCTCCTCCCGTGTAAAAGAAGACAGAGCAAAAATTTCTTTCAAATGATTTATCTCGATCAAAATGCATCACCTTAAAATTACCAATTTACTTCTTTTCTTCGGTTATTTTTTTAATATTCTATACTACATTTTAAAAAATTGACAATATTATGAAAAATTGTAAAATATCAAACACATTGAATTCAACCACGGCACACCTGTATCCAGCTCACGGCATACCGGTGTGCCGTGGCACACCGGTTGCGGAGCACTGGCCTAAAGCTTTAATCTTTTAGGGGGCTGAAAGTTTTTTTTTTTTTTATAACAAATTCAATTTGCAAAATTTAATATTCGCATTTATGGTAGATCCAGTTCGGCTTGCCATGTGAAAATTTAAATTAAATAAATATTATTTTGAAACATATATAATTTATTTAAAAATTTATAATTTAATTTTCCATGTAACATGTGTTATGTAATATAATATAATGTATCCAAATGAAAGTTATAAAATATCAATAAATAAGAAATTGGGATTCAATAATTGTATTCCTTTCCCTAAACACTTAAGCGTCATTAATTCAATTTAATTATCTGTTTTCAAAACAACTGTGACAGAATATTCAATGAATAATTTTTTACCCAAAGTGTAATAAAAAATCACAATCCTAATAAAATAAACAAATACTTTTTACGTCTCAAATAAGTCCCATTAAAATTTATTCGAACGAAATAATCGTTCGCCCAGAACACAGTGCATTCCTTTACGATTATCTAGATATTAACGAAAGCTTTTAATACACATATAAAACACAAGTTGAAACGTTTCGAGTGAGCTCGTTATGCGCGTTAAACGCTCGAAAGCGTGTAAAATTGAACATTTCAAATTAGTAACGTTCGAATTCAACGTATATAATTAGATACAGAGACTTTCTAACGACTATATTCTGAGACGTGCGATCTGAATTTTCTCTGCAATTCAACACACGAAAAATCAACGAGCGAATCGATATTTGTTCTAATTATTTTACTGAATATTATATTTTACTATCATTTTCTAAATAAAATATACACATTCGTATTAATGGCTTAGTCTTGTTTGAGTGTGCTAATTCCCACTGATCCTCAAAGTTCAGCATATATGGATTCAAATGTATACCGTTAGCTTCAGGCCTAGTTTCTGTATTCAGTTTCTTGAGAGAAACCTTCTTCTTATTATTATGTTTAGTAGTAATAGTAGTAGTAAGTACATGTTATAAGGAAAAACTCCCAAACTTTCAATTATATCAGAAATAACTTATTATACATTGACATTGTATAGGTAATAAACAATAGTCTATACCCGAAATACTCCCGATAATAGTCTATACATTACCGATTTTATATAATATGTATATTTGGCCACCCTAGGAATTAAATGTTTTCGGTACAAAAGGATACAAAATCAAACTATGTTTGCATTTAATTTAAAACGTACGTTATTAGAATATATTATAGTAGATTTAAAATATACTAAACTGAATTCGAGTCACTGAAATGAAAAATATTGCACGAAAACAAAAGGTGGATTTTTATATAGTTCTATTCATATTAGAAAAATTCCTGAAAATATTTTCTGCCACTTTTGATCTTATTTATTTATTTAAATATATTCAAAGTGATATTATTTTATTATTTAAAAGTAATTTTGAGTGACTTATTATTTATTAAATATATGATATTGGAAAAAATTGCACATAATGCAGTCCAATATTTGGTTTTTTTCTTTTTTTTAAACCGTGTTAAAGGGAAAAAAATCAATGTAAAAAAACAATCGGTTCTTTTTCTTGGGCCGGGAATTTTGTTTATTTCGTTCTTTGAGAGTTTAATTTTCCTTATAATATATACCTTAATTTCAATAATATTGCAAAGGGGATTTTTGATAAACTTGATATGATGATGATGACGATGATAAAGCGACGGCTTTCTTATCTAATATATTTTAAAAATATCTATCATTGAGTAGTCACCGAGGGGATAACCGTGTATAGAAACAAAATTGATACCGTCAAATAAATCATTCGGTCTTAAAAGCACAATTCTATACAGTCGCACATCAGATATGCTAAAATAGCGAATACCAAAAATCTCCGTCACACCAAATTTTGCAACTCGATATATTTTTTAAGCGCGAAATTTGAATCCGTACTCGAACACAATCGAATTTGATATTGACGTCCATTTTCTCATAATACGATCGCTCGTGTCATTCCGGCACGGCGTCCCCTTTGCAAAACGACAAGAAAAACGGGCAAAGTTGGCACAACGGTTATAACTTTCTATTTAAAAAAAAAAAAATAGAAGATTGCGGCCGAAAAAGGGGACGACAGAAAAATCTGGAGTGTGAAAATAAAATAAAATAGAAAAAAATATATATATATATATATGTATATATAAAATGATGAAAGAACGAAAGGAGAAATATGGAGTCCCGGGGTGCTGCCGCCGCACCTACGTCAATTGGAAAGTATTTATGGTAATCTTCGCAGACATCTGTTCTACAAATCGCAATATAAATTCAAATGTCTGTCGATTTCTATTTCAGCGGCCGCGAGAGATCACAATCTCTTCTAATTCAAAAGAAGGCAAAGGACTGGCTCCGAAAAAAATATGCGTGAAAAAATTTCAAGAAAATTATAATAAAAAATCGTTGAATTCATCCGGAGAAAGTTTCGATTCTGCGAAGTTTACATCGAATAACAATATCTGTAACGTACGAATGTTGGAATTTTAATTTTTTTTTTTTACGTTATTTCAATCGCGTTCGAGGATTGTGGAACATTTTTAATATTTCAAATTGTTCGTCATGTCAAAGTGTGAGGTTCGCTTTCCGGAAAAATTGAATATCAATATATCGATTCTGGGAAACGTTCAATTAAAAAAGTTACAATGAATTGAGTTGATAAACTTGTTCGAACGCTTCAATGGCAATTTTTTTTTCCAAAAAATTTCCGTACAAAACGTCGAATTCTACGTTTTGACTTTTTCGAATTTTATATTTGACAGCTGTAGGATATGTGTTCGCAGATGTTGAGAAAAATTTAATTTGAAATTGCTGTATAAAGCACCCATCTCCTTTGAAAATATAATGAAAAGTTTTCTAAAGTAAAATCTTGTGAGAATTTATGATTTTTTTCCGTCATATGTTTGCTACATTACAAAATAAATATTTTTTTTGATTTATTTATTTTCCATTTGAATCGTAATTGACTCCGTTTCAATCTAGACTTAAATTATTTACGGACTGAGCGAAAAAAAGAGTTATTTTTGCTTTTGTCGGGGAAAAATCTTCATCAATCCCAATTTAATGTGAAGCGGTGGTGAAAAACCTTTATTTGAGTTTACTAAGGGTTGATGTGAGACATTTTTTGTCCCCCTAAAATAAACCGTAGACGAAGAAGCCATTATTTAATGGTAAAACTCCCTTTTTCTTTGGTTTATTTCCTTTATATAACAAAAAATAAAGGAATCGCGTACACACGATATATTATATAATAAAACAAGCATCGAGATAAAAAAAAAGTTAAGAGTATGCGTGCATTGAAAAAATAAACGTTTCGATAAAAAATATGCTAACATTTTTATTTATTTGAAAATGATACGTTTGAATCCTTATTATGAATTTTAAATCATATTTTTATCACATTCATTTCTTAATATGAGCTATTTTTTTCTTTTCAGGTAAGTTCTATTTGCTGATCCTGATCCATGAATAAACAGCAAGAATGTTTCATTTAAAACGCAATAACATCACAGTTTATGTGATGATTAAATAAGGACATCCAAGATAAATGAGAATTTGAACGTGATGGGTAAGCTAGTTATTGTACCCGGTTTTCCTTCCAGGACGATATGCTAGACACATTTCTGACATTTGGCTTAGGACTGTTATTATAATATAATATTATTTCAATTTTGATATTCTCATGATGTTTTTATTTTCCCTTGACGTCAAAAAGCTTATACATCGTCATTCAATGAAACATACGTACATTTATAAAATTGTGTTTCCTCTCAAAAGAACTATTAAAAAAATTTTTTTAATATCAAAGGCAAACATTCGATTTTTCAAAACACATAAAAACAAACCACATCCAACAGAACCGAACATTTCTAACATAGATAAACTGGAGCATATTGCGGTGCAGCAATACAAGCCCCCAGTTTCCTTATCATTAGTATTATCGTGTCGAATTCCGAAATTTCCCCGAAACGAACAAACAATACGAACATCCGTGAACATTTGAATTTGAAGAGGCCCCCGTCTTGATAACGTCCATGACCGCGAAATTGAATTCGACATTTCGAAGTTAATTTGTCGAGACTTGTTAAGCGGCGGCCGCGAAACCTCAACTCCGCCCACTTTTGCCGCCCACAAAACATACTTTATCTACCCGCCCACCCATTTTCAGACCACTGTTATCCATATTTAGAGCACTGGTTATGTGCCCGTCGTTCAGTGCGTTTTTCCAGTGCCAAAAAGGTAATTTTCTAATTTGGTTTACGGCGAACTTATCCGACCTCTATGAATATTTTAACGCATCTTATTTTCCATCGAGTTTCGCAAGTTTTCTGACTCTCGGGAGCGAAGCTTGTTTCGGGCTTTCTTAAATTTTTCAACATATCCCATCGTTTATAATATTCTGGATTGATCAAATCATACATATTGTTCATATTCAAAATAAAATTTATCAAATCTTCAAACACATTTGAAATCATTGTTCAATCAATTGAATCGACGAGTTTGAGGGATTGATAAGAATACCTTTGATGATTTTTTTTTATATTTTATGTATGCAGCACACAATCAAATCCGAAAACATTCAAACGCGGTTTCAGAAGCCTTAGGAAATATTTCAAAAATGTATTCATAGCCAACGCGTCGGCAGTCCCGCCGCGCGATGAATATGCATGACCGAGACGATTTTTCTGCGTTGTTTTCACATTATAATTATCTTTTTATTCAACCCTTACAAATCTTCGTGACGTGTAATTTGGCCAAAGCCGCCCTCTAACCGTCCGGTTCGACCTGGTTTAGAAACACACGTTCGTATTATTATTTGGCTTCCTTTCTTTCCTTTTATATGTATTTTTTCGTTTGTTTAAGGTATTTTTTTTTCATTTCAGTCGTACCTTTGTGCTTTTGCCGTGAAAACGGGTGCGGCCGAGATTTCGTCGTATTAAAGTTCAAAAAATATGCGAGGCAAACACGCGTAAAGGTTGAACAATAAATAAATTAACGTTATGCGGTCTTTTCGAGATATTTTAGCTTCATATTAAGAAAACGGGAAGCAAAGTAAATTTAATGGTTTTTTTTCATCCATTTTTCAATAATTATCTTCCGAATTAATTAAAACCACATTTTTTATGTAAGAAATTTATCCCCACTGGAGATTTCAATATAGTAATTAAACTTGACTATATTGATATTTTATTAATATCATATCTATCATATTAGATATTATTGAAATATACACGCAACTCTACCATTCATATATTATATTTGGTCTCTTGATCAATTTTTATCAATATTTATACTTAGATAATATTTACGTTGTATTTATATCTTATATTGAGACACTACTTATGCGGGAAAAATGTATCTTTGAAAAAAATCCGATATATTGGATCATTCGTAAAAGTCTTTCAAAGGAATAAAGTATATTAAACTCGCTTGATAAAGGAAGCTGAAAGCGTATTTTTTTTTTTCATCAAATGAAAGTATTTTTCTATTTCTTTTTACCCATAATAAAAACGGACATTTCGATTAATTATACATACGAAACATGCGTAAATAATAATTTATTAGATATTTGCCGTATTTTATTAACATTTCCATTTGATCAAATTTAGCGTTTTTAATAAAGAACGAAAATTAAAAAAAAAATAGCATTTTAATTAATTAATAATGGTTTAATAGGATATAATAGCGATACCCTATATTAAATATAAGTATATTTCATTACTCAGATGAATGAAAGAAAACGCAAGAACATTTTATTTGCTCGTTACTACAGCAAGATATATAACTTATTGAATGCATATAGTGAGGCAACGGGGCCTCATTTTAATTATGAAAAAACTTCATCTACAAACCGAAACATTAAAATCCAAAGAATAGAGAAGTTCAATATACGAAACATTTTATTTAACGCTCGACGTAGGAAATTCGCGAAAATTCGCTGACTGCGTACACAAAAAGCGACACCGGTCCGAAAAAAATATACCCGTCGACATCGAGCTTATTCGAACTTAAAACAAATATTTATTTTTCCGGGTTCAAAGTACGCGAAAGGGAAAAGATATCGCGGACCCGCACAAGGGTCGCAAAGGACGACTCGTCGGGAAATTCGAATCGCGCCGTACACGTCCCATATAATATAAAGTGCGCGTATTCATACGGACATAATGTATAATATGTGGATGGGAAAAAAACGTGCGTAAGGTATACAAGTAATAAATATGTTAATCGAGAGCCGGGCCCGGGCCGGACCTGTAGGACAAGTACAACTGTTATCGAAATTTATGTTTAATTTATGTATTTATACTGCGGGACCGGAACGCTTGTAAGCTGGAATTGCCCTCTAACGCTCGCTTTAATAAGTATTCATAGAGATCAAATCTATAATGTTGACTATATCATCATAATTGTATTGGCCGCCGCTCCGAGCGGTAAATCATTCGGAAGCCGAACTCACACAGAACGTACTACGGTTATACAATACGTGTTGTGTGTGTGTGGTGCGGGTAACGTAAATTAAGCAATGTTTGATCCATTTATCTTTGGGGAAATCGGCTTTTTTTGCTTCGGGATCTATTTGTGAAATTGTTTGTTTTTTTTTTTCGCTTTTTTGCGGGGAGTATTTGTGTTTTTTCGGTTGATAGTTATGTTTCGTATTTGTTTTGGAAAATGGAATTTAAATCGTTAATGTGCACTTTGATGAAAAATTTAATTTTTAGTTCGATTAGAATGAATATTATTTATATTTTCGTCTTTACGATTAAATATACTTATGCTTTCAAGTTCTTTATATTGATTTTCCTTATCTCTTTTAACTTGTGAAGAATGCTTAGTACACCGGGAATTTCAGATTGCTTTGTAGGTTTAGCATTTTTGTATAACGTTAATCGTGATGGACGATCTATTTTTACGTTTTTCTCCACACTTTTTTAATATTTTAATGGCAAGATAATAATTAACGTAATTTAAATTGAATTTATTCAACTGCATCAAAACTGGCTATATATAATATTATATGGTAAATACTAGTTTGAAATAATTAAACTTTAATTTTCCCCGACAGGTTAATAATTTATCGAAATAGTTACAATTTTCATACCGTTTTGTTTCGAAACTTCACTCGATTCACAGAAATGAATTCTCTGCTCCAATAAAATTTTCATTTCCGGCACAGTACTTTTATTTTTGAACCCATTCCAATAAGTACTCTGGGATACATAATTCGATACCAGTCTGCATATTGCTTTTATCAAATTTCACTACATAAAATACAACTCATATTACAAGACCTAAATGAAATAATACCCTCAATTTATCTCGTGAATTCGATTTGAATATTAAATGTATTTAATATACTATAATACAGACCTCGGCAACCAATAACCCGCGGGTCACTAAGTGACCCGTTTGATGATTTCAAGTGACCCATTAGATAAATTATTATTGATTACTTATTATTTTCTCAATAAAATTTATAATATTATCCACTAAAAACTGTTTCAAAATATACCTACTGATCCAAAATACTTCATAAGAGTCACATTTTGGTTGCTTCTGACCCACATCCAAAAAAGGTTGCCGAGACCTGCTATAATATGTATCCGATATAATCTCTCAAAAATTTAAGCATTTTCCAGATCCCAACTCTCAAAGAGCGGGATATTAAGATGAGTCGATTTTAGTATTCATCGGAAGCAAATACATTCAATTATAACCAATTAAAAATAAAAATTAGGTACGTCGTCTCTTTAGAAGTTATATATACACCCGAGTTTCTTTTTTATACGGGGATGCGTTCTATTATTTAATTGTATACTGGTCTGTTCCAAATTTTACCATTGAAGCATAATAATCATTGGCAGTTAGGGAGGCCAAATTTACCATAATTTACATTTACCGATAATCCATTATTTTTTTATTAATTACCGATAAATTGAATTTTGTATAAAATCCGGAAAAAAAGAACGAAAAACCAAAAAAAAAACCGTAAACCTACAAAATCAAATATTTTTTCAAACATATTTCTCAAAAAAAAAATAATGTTTTGTATTTTTTAAATTTCTATGTTCGTCTTACGCAGATAGACAAATAAGTCGATGATATTTTTTGTATTTTTCCCTAGTGAACATGTTTATTATTTTCATTTTCATTGCTGCAACCCCTCTACTTCTAATTCTAACGAGCTACAACTGTTAATAATACATCTCTCAAATCGCATTAAAGTGGAAAAAAACAATTATCTTTTTTCATTGAACCGTGTAAAAAAAAATCTGTGTAAAATATTGATATACTCCTATGTCCACCCAAGCCGCAATCAACACCTTCTTCATGCTCGAACACAATTAAATTAACTAACCCAGGTATCGGCAAACTTTGGCCCGCGAGCCAAATTTGGTTTGCTGCCTGTTTTCAATCCAGTCCGCGGGTCAACCCTTTCGCTACAGGAGTTTTTTCACATGCATATGTAAAAGAATTGTGAAATTTTTAGCGTTTTGGGAGAAAAAAATTAGTATATATTGATATATCGACAATTCTCGATAAAAAATAGTCCTAAGCGACATCTGTCACTTTTGGAGATATTAAGAAAAACAGTTTACATGCATTTAAATGCAAATAAAACTAGGAGTAACCCGATATAGTACACCTGGGCCTCGTATAACACGGTTCCACAAAAACGTCATGTAATACAAATCCGTGTTATACAAGGTTTGAAGTACATACAAAATTAGGGTTCGCGTTCCATAAAAAAAATAATTGATAGTTGATATGAATATGTACTGTATAAATAAACAAATAAACATTTACATATTTATTGAAAAAAACTTTAATGATAAAATAAAGTATTCATTCATCATCACTATCACTTAAAATTCTATATGCTTTACTCTTTTTCGAGATCGATTGTAAGTTTTCATCATCGGGAACTTTGGATTTCTTGTGGTTTCAGTCTTCAAAAATTCGGTAATAAGCGATTGTCTGCTTTTAGCGTATAAATCTTTACGTATTTCCTTATAAGGTTCTAAAATCTGTAGTAATTCCCTCTTGAATTTCAAACTTCTTTCTATTATAGGATTCTTTTCAATAAAAAAAAATCTAATTTAATGTCATGGCACATTTCATAGACGTACAAATCAAACATATTAATTTTTTTTCCTGAAATCGTGTCATATACAGCATGTTGTATAAAAAATATGCCACAATTTACACATTCGTGTTATATAAAATCGTATTATACGAGGCCTGGGTGTAATAGAAACTAAGCAAAAATTTAAAATTATTTGTGGTGTATTATTTTGAGTATTCCAACTTCTCGAGAGTTATATTCCCTACTACAATAAAAAAATGCTTGTAACTTTCAATGGTATTTTGAGAAACATTTTCTAACAATGATAACTATGTAAGTTGCATTCGATGATCAAAATTGAATATTGGACCACAAAACATTCGTTGAATTCTGATAGAGCCGAATATGAAGGGGTCTATCTATCCGCACTTTGACGTGCACGAGTACAAACGACGGTCGAAATTAATGACGTCGCAATGCGATTTTGACGTG
>JAOXNN020000031.1:1371152-1402464 GCA_028571205.2 Hydropsyche betteni | reverse complement strand
CAGCATGTACAAATTTATACGATCTAAAGGAAAATTATTTTTAAAAACTATCAAACATAATATCCCCACCACTCGCATAGGTAATAATTACACGCAAAATCAAATTTGCGAACATATAATGCACAAATTACTCGTGAAAAAAATTAAGAAATTTAATTTAACTACCGATAATGCATTTAATCTAAATATCTAAATGTTTGTTTTCCGTATTATTTATTTAAAAAAAGGGTATTAAACAAAATTCGATATTTTTTTAGAACAAAAACCCTGATTTTCCATGAATTAAAACTTCATATAACACGGATTTGTATCACACGACATTTTTGTGGAACCATATAACCGTACGTTGAGAAGCTAAAGTATATTGCAAATTTAAATATTTAATTTAAAAAAATATATATACATCGATAGCAAATTTCAAAAGCAACGTTCGAATATCAAAATGATTCCAAACATATAAATACAACGTATCAAGCTCAATCAAATTAAAATAGTGAATTTTGATTCCACGCTTCTTGTATCGAGCTTACATATATATTTATATAAATATACACTTTTTTGTTTAAACGGAGTAAATCGGGCTTTTTTCCCTAGCATTTTCCATCCAGGGGGTGGTTACCAGAGGGTAAGATCCGTTCGCGGCGGAACGATTTTATGGCCTCTTCACGGTCCAACGGCCGACTCTATCTGTTGGAAATTAACGCGAGAGTTGCTATCCGAGCTCGATTCGCTCCGTCTACTTTCAGCCGGTCGTTATGGACTCCTGAAAGGCTTTCGGGGGTCGATGGTACGACGTCCCGAAAAGCCCTTCGAGGAGAGACTGTCGGCTTTGCGACCATGTCGCCGATTCCATTGTCGACGACGCTGTGCGAGGTCACCTTTGGAAGTTGCGATACGAGTGTTTGGCATTGAAACTTCGCCGATTTTTCCGTTTTTGTGTGTGTGTATGTGAAATTATCCAGGGTTCGAGCTTTTTTCCGGATTTAATACCGCAAATATGCGCCGGATTCGGAATGTCGAAAATTTCGTTTGATTTGTCAGAGCGGTGAATGAGCGGTTCGCTTAGGTAGAGTGGGGAAATTTTAAATTCGCGACGATTTACCGCTGAATATATCGTGAATATTTTGCGAGGCTTTGAAAGATATTCTGCTTGAAATTATTGCAAAACTTGAGGGCAGATTGAAATTTATTAATTTAAAAAAAATTTATTGTATTTATATGGGTTATGTTTATACTTTTTAATTCTGAAGAATCTTGTATTTCTTTACATTTGAATTGAATTACCAGATTTAATTATATTCTTGTTAATTAATTTGTTATCATAAGTATATATTTTCTTTTCTTCCTAGTACGTATTACTTACTGTTTATTCTACTCAAACGAATGTCACATTGCTATGGGCCGATCGTTGAATTTTAAAATAATTTATCCATTTATTGATTACTATATATTCATTAATAAAATTCAAATAAATAATATTTGCTTTATATTACCTATAAATTAAAAATATAAACTTTCCTACTAAAATATTTGTTATTTAACACCCATTTATTGATACACCGTTTCACCATAGCGAAAAAAAAACTCGAATATATAGGAGCCCAAGGGGATTCTAGGAAAAAATTAATTAATTTAAAATGATTCTTGTCAATCCAGCCGAGTCCTGATCCCGCTGGGGGTCCATGTCGTCACCAACTGACTGACTTTTCGTCGACAATTTTTCCCGAGTTTTTTTCCATATTTTTTTCGTATTTTTTTGGCCTCGGTCGCTTGACGGACGTTCCAAATACCCGCAGGGTACTGAAAATTAATTGCCTCGCGAATTATGCGCGCACAGGGCGACCCGAAAATTAACTGTCCAAAATCTATTATCTCAATACACGTTTTTGTACTAAAACGTGTAGCTGGATATACAATACGTCAAATTTGATAAATCACTTTTGATTCATCATTGTAAACTTCATGTAACCGTACAAATTAAGTCCGGAAAATATTTATTTCGCCATGTTCGATAATTGAAACGGGCAACTGTTTTAATCTAATTAATAAAGATTTAATTGACACTAATCCCTTTCTTAGATTAATGAAATGAATAAATAATAGCTTATCGTCTATTAAGATATTAACTCTAAACTATAAAAGAAATGATATAAAATTTTAATAGGCTCAAAATGGTTAGAAAAAAACTTTTTTCTCAGCAACGTGTCAGAATACTCAAAGAGTCGTCGATAATAAATTCGCACTACACTTTTCGATTTAATAACGCTTTCCACTTCGACAAAGCTTTCATGATTTTTTTTTTATTTCACCAGCGACCAACTCTGTCAGTACATGAAGACTTAAACCAACAACCGAGTAACAAACACGCCGAAAACGTCTCCCGATGACATAAGATAGACATTTATAAAAATAACCCGCTCGCAAAAAATCCACCGTTCGCATGTGGCAAAGGCGTGATGAAACGCGAACCATATATATGTCCTGAATAAAAAATAACAAAGGCCAGAATGATGTTCTCTATTATTTATCACGTGACGTGATTTCTCCGCGCCGGTCCAGGATCCGACAATAAAAGAATCCGCGATTCATTTTATTTTATCCTATTTTATTTTTATATATTGCGTCTTGCCGATACGTCGAGTCGGCTACAATAAAATCGCGCGAAAACGTCCTCCGAATAAAAGACGGACGACACGGCTCTGATCCTGCCTGAGGGGGGGTGAGGGGCGTGTTAAAAAAGGTGGTTCGGGGGGGGGGAAAAGTCCTAAAAATACGCGGCGCGTTTTGCGAGTGCGGGTCGTGTATTTGTCGTTTGTTTAGTGCGTGTCCTTTTATTGTTGTCGTTTTTATGCATTTTCGGCGACGATTTGTTTATTGATGTTTTTTGCGATTTCGTTGGTTTTTTTCGATCGGATTCGATTGATGATGTTGAATTTGGTCTTATGATTGTGGTTTGTTCGTTGCACTATACGACTTGGAAGTTCGGGGTTTTTTGAACTTCGAAGAGTTCGATACAGCGTTTTCATTGCAGAACAGAAAATATTAGGGCCTGGTATAATAGTTTTATATAACATGAACAATTTTTTCATAATACGGTTTTAGAAAAAAATAATTAATTAAAAACGAATTAGGTATTACTTATCTATAATAAGATATTTATTGACAAATTTGCATTGTAACACGAATAAAAATGCAATATAAGTGCTGAAATTGAGATTCTTAACGAGTTTCACGCGTAACTTGTATATAATATTATAGATGAGTAAATTATAATTTTTAAACGAATTTCGCAGGTAATTAGGAAGTTATATTTAATAATTTTTAACCATATCTTAACATGTTTCGGGTGTTGTTGTCCAATTGCACCTTTTGTCATCCGAACTGTTAGCATGTATAAACTTAAAAAAAATCAACATCAGCACCTATAATGCATTTTATCAAAATATACGTAAATGTATAGTATCTGTATTGTTTATTGAAAAAAGGGTATTGACAAACTTCAATATTATTTGGGAAAACCCAAAAGTGTATAAGCTTTGAACCTCGTATAACATGAATTTATATTACACGTCATTTTTATGGAACTATACAACCGTGTTATATGACACCTAAATATATGGGATTTTTTTCTATAAATGAAAGGTAAATTTCAAGATGTTTAATTCAGAATAAAATCTTTTCTCAAATTAAAATAACAAAGATATCATTATCGTAACTACCTTTTGATTCAAATTCAATTATCAAAAATCATCTAAACATATGAAAAAATATAATATATAATCGACTCTTTTGACCTTTTTTTTAGAATATCTCTACTCAATGTATTAGGCGCCCGTATAAAATCCATCAATTTGCCCCCACCGGCAATTTAATCCGAAACTCGCACAGAAGAACCCTTATGAACTCGCAAACTTCGATTAGTAAAGCCACCCCCATACACACACACGAAACGAGAAATACCCCTCTTCGGTGCAATGCAAATTATTATATTATAAACCTCAACTAAACTTCCAAAGCTCGCGGAAGATTGCGCGATAATTTCAATTAGATTCAGAATCGATAAACGCAAAATTTAACCGTCTAAAGTACCTTGCCAGACTAGGGTACACGTAACGTGGGAGATTTCGGAACACTCTGTTCACAATGGTGGTACGTTTTCGCCCCTGAGTTTTACTGTTATTGTTATTGTCGACCGGTGGAGCCTTCGAGGTGCACCCGGTCCGTTCGGCGAATCGGATCGGTAGTTTTGTCCCGATTTCGGGTCGTTCTAAAGATTGAGAAGCTCTGATTTTGTTCGTGATATGCTTCAAAAGTTTTTTCGCGCCATCGTCGACGTTCGTTATATGACCAGTATTTCGTTAAAAGCAGTTTCGTCCGAACATTTTTGAATTATTTCTAAATATATATGTATTTTGAAATTTAATAATAGATTTAATACGATTTATTGGAATTTCGTCTCCGTTTTTTTTTCGTATACGAATTTTCATCCCTAAATAATGATACAAGATAATAAAATACTCCATTATTATATAATGTGTTCGCATCGGCTACACGGTGATATTTTGTACGTAAAAAGTATGAACTTGTTACGTTTGCCGCAAGTAATTATCTCGCACTATTTCACAACGGATGGTCTCCCTATAAATTACGCCCGTTAACGACTGCTCGTTATTACGGCGCGGTCGAACGCTCCGGAAAAAAGGAACAATATTTATATAATAATATAGTTTTTCGCACAGTAGTTAGCTGCGAATTGGGCGCATTAAAAATACGACCTATTTCGATTTTGTCCGCCGTCTTCGCAAAAAAATTCGTACATTCTGATATTATATGAACGCGTAACCTCTCGGTGCTCTCGTGCTGCGCCAAACGCATAAATATTCCGTCTTGCTACAACGAATATATAGAAATGTTTATTCGCTTGCTAGCACGTCACGTTAAAGCTACAAATATTCTAAACCACTCTCGCATAAATGTGTATAACGATATTTATTGGACGCGGATGTTATGGTGTTTGCGGAATGCGAAAAAAACGCACGATCGCTCCGCGGTTATATCAATTCATATTTATCGCGAAATATAATCGAATAAAAAGCAAACACGGACGCGTTCAAACATCAATCGGTTAGTTTTTCAACGCGACTATTTTACGGATTCGTTCGAACTGTAAATGTTTTCATAAAAATCCGCCCATGACCGAAACGGTGTGTAAACAAATCGGAAATGAAACGGACCGAATTTCAATTTGAACAATCCTTTTCCGGACGAAAAATATATTTATTCGCTCATATGGAACATTCGGACATGCAATTTCGACCGTGAGCCAAAGAGCACTTGCTCCCGCCGTATAAGAACGTGACGAAAAAGCGAACCCAGACGTTTTGTCGGACCGGAAGGCGGTGTGGAAACGCTCCAGGACCGCTTTTATCGACAATGTCCGAGGACACCGTTGGCGTGGAAGGGAAACTTTTATTTTCCGGGAAAGCCGGCGAGTTTTCCGGGGCGCCGGGAGTTTTCCGGGCGCGAAAGTGCGCGCTTTCTTCCCCCCCGATCGGCGACCGCTTGTTTTATTGTCCGTAAAGCTGTCGGAATAAAAATGAATGTAAAATTTAATATGCATCTTGTGAAGAGTTCTTCGCCGATGTTATGCGAGTCGTAGATGTGATTTTTAGCGTTGATGTCGTAAATTCTTTCGATGTTATCGCGGGTAACGATCTGTTTTTGTTTTTGTTTTTGAACGATTCGAATGAAGTTTTTTTTTGAAAATCTCTCGATGTTTTGTATTTGAATGGTTTAACTTTTTTGCATTTATTATTGGATGGTTACATACTTTTGGATAAATAATATAATATTAATATATAATAAAAGCTTTTTATATAGAAAAAAGTCCGAACCGACACAAATAGAATACTTATTTTGAAAAGGGTGTTCGTTCATGCCATATGTCCAATCGACTCGAAAATCAATATATTTGTTGAAATGCCCATTTTCACCAAGAAGGATCTCGTGTCACTACAATTATATCAATGGAGTTCTTTCGAGCGTCATATTTTAACAATTTTCTTTTATTCTGGGAGCATTTTCCAATATTATATATGTTTTATTAAAGCATATATTTTTCACTATTTCACAATTATCCTATTATCTATGAATTCGAATAAAGTTTGTTGAATAGTTCAAATTTCACTTTCAAATTCAAGTGTCTATCCAAAGTGGGTTGTGAATTCAATAGCATAAGCCAATGATATTAATCATTAAAATTGAAAATATTTCATACGAACGGGGTGAAGTAAAGAATATATACGGAAGAAAATGAACGAAAAACGTCTGAGCATCTCCCGTTGATTGAGGATTTGACGATTCAATTATTATTTTTCGGGACCAGGACTGAGTCTAGAATGCTGGAAAATCTACTCT
The DNA here is from genome assembly GCA_028571205.2 of Hydropsyche betteni. Classification (NCBI taxonomy): domain Eukaryota; kingdom Metazoa; phylum Arthropoda; class Insecta; order Trichoptera; family Hydropsychidae; genus Hydropsyche; species Hydropsyche betteni. Next base: position 1,396,047 of record JAOXNN020000031.1, on the reverse strand, counting down.
GTGGAGAAGAAAAATATCTGACGGGAAATTTTCCACCCGCCCTTTGCCGTTCAATTAGGTGAACCTAAAAAAATGAACGAAAATATAAAAAAGACGCCGTCGAGCTCAGTTCCCTTTTCCCCAGCATTTTTTTTTTCAGCTTTCTCACACCAGGCTGGAGTCTCGATGATTCTTGAAATAATTTATAAGAAGAGCGCCGAAAAAATAATTACAGAAAACGACCTCCCATCGGCTCGTTTACGATTCGAAATCGCTCAATTTTCGGTCGCTGAAAAAAGCCTCGCCGATGGAGTGGCACGTTTCTCACTCACAGTATTTTTATATTGTTTGTTGTGCAAACAGTTCCATTTTGAAATTTTTTCGAGAAGTTTTCCCACAGTTCATAATAAAAGCTTAAACGGTTTACTTTCACCTCGGTTGAAACCAAAAACGAACACCACAAATCCCATACGCATTAGTACACCTAGAAACCGGATATTACCTTTTAAATATTTCATTTCTAAATTACATTTTTCCTTTTTTTATCGAGATATTTTTTCAACAACCGCACATTGATGCGTCGCAAACTTTAACGATTTCACAACGCGATTTACAAATTAATAATATACATCAGTGAATCCTTAATAACAATATTCTTAATTAGCATAACATTGACTAATTCATCAATCAAAGAAACGATCATTCAATTAAAATTCCCTCGAAAATCAACCGATTGACCATCACCGAACAACAACACGGCACCAAATCGACAACGGAACGCGAAAAGACCTTACTCCCCCCCGGGGAGTGAGTCGAAATTTAAGCTCCGACCTTCTTCGCGTATTGCATTTAAATGTGCTAAAACGAGCCGATTAATTATGAGCCCCTAAGAGGCCTCACACCATTTTCGTAGAAGTGTAGGCCTCGAGACGAGCATTTAAAACGCAGCGCGCGAACAAGATTGATGGTGCTCGGCGTTCATATTTCACTTCAGTTTTCGCACGGCGAGAGGCACATGTTACTACCACTGCTTCTGGAGCTCGTCCTGGAAGAAGGACCTCCCTAGGGAGTGCGGTGGTGTGTGTAGGCCCCCTGCTCCGAATTGACAACTACAATAATTCATCTTTCAATGAGAGACATTATTAAAACGTGACAAACGAGCGCACGCCTCATTTCGCCGCTCTCCAGTGATATACGCAAAGGCGACGAAAAGGTTAAGATCGTGTCGAAAAAATATACGCTTTTTCATAGAATTTATGACGCGCGAGTTTCCGCATATTTTAACGAACTTTCTGTGTACGATAATTGGGATCGATCGGTTAATGAAATCAACACTGTGCGGACAGTTCAATATTATTTCACGCTTTGACATCGGAAAAACGCATACGTTTTACAGGACCGCATAAAAAGCGTCGAAATTTCCATTTGGCCGATTGTCGTGCGTTTTTTTTTTGTGTCGGTTATCAATTCGACGTCACACTGTCGAACTATTAATCCGAAACAGATGAACTCTCTCAACGAGTTATGAGCCAAATGGACCGAAAAACGCGATGATTTGTCGGCTCGATATCACTCGTATGCGAATCTGGTGGCGAAAAAAAAATGATGTGAAAAGAAAAAAATCAGTAGCACATTCGTAAATGGCTGAGTAGACTTTATTTTATTATAATTTAAAATTTGTGAATTTATAAAATATATTTTAAAGTGTTTATGTTTTCAAAATACGTAACGCTAGATAGTTGAAACAAACGAAACGCGTTGTGAATAAATCTAATGTGTATTGAACATGAAAATCGTATAAAATTGACAACGCACTAAACTATCGAATGTACATCATATTATATATTTGCAGTTTCCACACATGATTTGCATATTGCGCTCTCGAGCTTTGAATCTACTTTAGTTGCTACTGGATGCGAAACTCGAATCCAAACATTGGAGAATATTTCATTCAATTATCGCGATCCATATGCAAATGGAGTTCGTTCCTTGCGCTCTCGCTAAGTTTTAGGCTTGAAATTGGTGTAACTTTAGTGGTATTCCGAATAGAAGTCCAACTTGAACTGCAATTTAATTGATTGGCAAGTATATCTATATGTTGCATCCGAATCTGAATAGAATATCGTTTAGTGTTTAATTCATTTTAGTATGTTCATTATATGCAGCGTACAATTTAATATCGGATACAAAACAAAACCTTTTTGATACTGTAGGAAATCAGATTATTTTCTTATCAAATGTGTGATCAAAATATCAAGTAACCCACATCCATTTCAAATAGTTACAAAGCTCTCATTTATCTTAGCACTAATTGCGCCTAGTCTTATTTGATTTTGAAGTTAAGCAGCACACTGCAGTTAATACGTTAATCAAGAACTATTGACTAGAAACCGACTAGAATTAAATTTATTTCAATCGCCTTCTTATTTTCATATTATTAAAGAAAATCAAAATTTTCTACGTCATCAATTTTTTTCCATTATCTAATCTCTGCGACGACAATACTCAAAATATTTCAAATTTTCTTCATAATCTAAGACTGAGTGGTGTCCCGCTCCTCGAAGACTAAACGACCTCAATGAATAGAATGAAACGCGTGATTTTTCTATGTAAAGCCTCATAATTCATCAGCCCAGACACAATATACAAACACGGAAAGCGAGAAGAGACGATTCGGGAGCAAAGTCAAATTTGCGTCAGGAAATGACGAAACGAGCTCGAACATTGTGAACATCCCAGAAATAATATGCGGATTAAATGCGAACGCAAACGCTCGGCTATTATTTATACGCGATATCGCTATTATCGTCGTACAGCTTCCGCAGCTCGAATTTATACCATTATTATACGGTGTGTTTAATGGAGCGAATTTTTAAAGAGCGCCGTCCTCGTAAAATTTACGTTTTAATTTTTTCGCCCACCCCGCAGACATCGGCGACGCCTAATAACAATGAAAAATTTAGGTTAATATAATAAGGCGATTTTATGCGCAATTTTTATTAATCGCGAGCGTGTTGCGGTCGAAGGAAGATGGAAAAAATTTTAAGGAAAAAAGGGCTCCGAGATGGCTTCTGAAAAGTTAGCGGTTTTGTTAATGGTAACGAGTTAACGTCGCTTGAAAAAATAGTATAAAATAAGAGGCGCTCTTAATTTTTTCATCAAAGCGCGACCCGCCCACAAACTGGAGAACATTTTCGAAAATCTCCCCATTATAATAAAATTTTCGTTAAATACAGGTCTATAACTTTTCAAGCATAATTTAATAGTATTCTAAAACTTTTATTTGCCTGAGCTTGTACGTAAAAAAATATTCAAAACAGTATTTTCGCCTATAGAAATTCATAAACATTTTTTATAGCAATATTTTAATTTCAGTAAGAACATAGACATTTTTGATGAAATTAAAACTTTTGTATTACTCAAAGTTAGCATTTCTGAAATATTACATCATCACTAATTCTTATAATCTCTATACAGCTTTAGTTCAGTGAATTAATTAATTAATATCACTTTTCGTCCGTGAAAATTTCCCGTGGGCGTTTATATCGTCACCGTCATTAATATCGATTTTCTCTGCTCCGAAGTATAATATAATATATACAAATTCGTGGAAATCTTTTCTCTACTTGGCGAATTCTTCTTGAAAGCCTTGAAAGGTAACTCGGAACGAAAAACATTACCGGATAGCGAAGCCCGAAGGGTAAGTGCGAGCGTCGAAAGAAGGAAACTCCCGTTCCCGCCTTTTCCAGCGCCCACCCTGACTTAATTATATTAATAACGTCTTTTACAACTTTTCCATTATTCCCCTACATTTGCATCCAAAGGATGGCGGAGATACCGTAACTTAGCTGCCTTTATGAAATTATGTGCCTTTATTCATTAAAAATCAATTGTCTTATTTCAACAGCCCGACTACCGAAGGCGAAAGGTAGTACTACGGCTTTTCCCTTTTCTTCCTTTTTCCAGATTCTTTTTTTTTTGTTCTTTTCGCCTTTTTTCCCTTATTTCTCTCTCACCCGAGTCACAATCGAGGGCCAACTCGCGAGAAAGCTTTTGCAACCATCTGAGGAAAAAATCCATTACATAAAGCACCTTCAAAGGTAGATCGTCTCTCTTTCTCTCAATTTTCATTAGATATACTTATCTCGGAAATTGTATACAAACGAGCGCGCGAATTGGAAACGGCATAATATAATTACCTAATTTATTATGAGTTCTCCGTTAATCAATCTGCATGTACACATATACTTAGTACGATACATGAAATAATAAAATTATATTCTTACGAACACATTCGATTGGTGACATATTCTAAAAATAAATAGAACCGTGTAAAGCCTGATTGACCGATATTGAGCTTTCAATTAGTCACATTCACCATCTACAAAATAGTCAAATAATCATCTAACATGAAAATCGCTTTTGATCTCCCGATATACACGTGTTTGACACAAACCCTTCAACCCTTTATAGATACTATGATACAAAGCGAAATGTGCACATTCGAACGAGCCACTAATACGGTCGGATCGGTTCTCGGTGACGTGTATAGAAACGTCAGAAGGTTAATTGGAATCGTACATTTTTACGGACGGCGCCTTCTATCAATACGAACTTTTTTCCCGCCCATTTTTCGAAAACGCCCGTATATTTACTTGTACGTAACGTATTCATTCATACACGTGCGTGTATATTGGAACAAATTACTTTTCCGCCGACGGGAATTTTCACCGACGGAGCTTTTTCGTCGGGACTCGCTCCTTTTAAGCGACGTTTTCCCTCTTTTCTGAAACTCATATATATATTCGTGTGTATGTGTACCTTCTTTTCAGTTTGACGGATCATCGAGTGTCGAAAGAAGCTCGACCGAACCGAACGAGATGAAAAATCGACATATTCACGTTACGGAGAATGATATAATATAGTACAAAAATGGATAATTCGATTCGTCTATTTTATCATGGATAATATTTATATATTATATTATTTCCCATGATTTTTTTTATGAACAAAAATAATAAATATTGCAAATTTAATAACACAAATTTTCTTTGTAATGACTTTATATTATATTTATTTGTCTATTAGCACAAAGTAGCTGATGAGTATAATACGATTATCAAACTCGCACTAAAAACTCTTTCCACCAACTTCCATCATACATCAAACCATTGAAAACTCTCAAATTCTGTCTGAAAATAACAGACCAGTCTATGATGGAAATAAAGTAGTTGAACCCACTCCACTTATAATCATGTTTCATTAGATTATGCTGCACTGTTTTATACGCGTTACAACGTATCGTATAAAAGTTATTATGTTCCCGTCCGTTCGTGTGAAGAACGCCGATATCGGGCATACGAACCCAAGAGATCATATATGTGTAAATCCACCACACAATACGCCACGATAATACAGATATATATTCTGGTAAGACAAGACCGGTATGCGGTGGATATATTTTATGTTACACATGGCCGAAGAGCGTGCCGGAACCCGCTTTCTCAAAATTTTCCCCGATTTATGTGAGAGTAATCATTTACTTGGTGTGTTTGGAAATTTTCAAAATAAACAGAGCTCGATGGATCGTTGAGTTTCGACGCGAAACTTTTTGTATTCGATTGTATTCTTAGGTTGGGGGGAAATAAATGGTGATAATCGCATCGGGCGCTCAATGCAAATTACGAATTTCGTTATGACGAGGACAAAGTTCCAGAGGCGACCGTTTGTGGCTTTTGATTGTATCTAAGTTAGTTTCGGCCAATCTGTGCAACAAACGGTTCGGTGAACTATTCGAAATATTGTAGAATAGTGATATTATATATAGTAATGGTTTTCGTTTGCACCTCATAAACGATGTTCAGTAAACGAATTGTCGGTGGAAGTTGTTCAGTCCTAATTGTCTTTGTCTATCGACTAGTAAACATCAGATGTGTATTTTATGAATGATGTTTTGATATTTGATATTGCTTTGGGTTCATTTTTGTTATCGATACAATGTTTTTTTGTATATACCTAAATATAAACGATAAAAATAAACTTGTATGATCATTGAACTCACCTCGTATGTTTCTTTCGTTTATGGTGAAATATTTTTCGATGTGATATAAATAAAAAAAGGTAAATTTACCGTTTTTAATAAATCCCTTCTTTTATATTTAACAAACATTCAAATACGAAAACATATTTCCTTCGTGAAGCATATAAATTTTTTTTTAATTTCACCTTGTTCATTCTACATTTAGTTAATTAAAACACATTTCATTAATAAATACTTAACTAATTTTCGGTTTCAAACTTTCATTTCATTTTAAAACATAAACAATACGTCTTTGGCTTCGTTAAAACTTTAAATTTACATAACGCCACTGTCGCATAACAGTCTGTTTACTCCTGAACATCCTCAACCTAGACTCGGTATAATTTCAGTTTCATTTAACAAAATCGTAAAGGCCAACGTTTGATGAGGCTTTTTCTGTATCATTTTAATTGAATTTCCCAAAAGGGAACACCCTTTTTACACACATATGGATTTTCTTCTATTTTAGAGACCGCATTTTCAATCATCTTCAAACCGGGGAAAATTTCTACCGGGCGCTTGATGCGCGACACCACACCACCTTCGAAACGAATCGGAATTGATTTTATGCAAATCCTTAAAGGCTCCTCCGGATTTTCCGGCTTGCCGACAAAAGGAGAAAAACAGTGCGCGCCGGCAAGAGAATATTCGTTTCGAAAATACAACATGAAAAATGTACAGGGTAAATAAAAAAGGCGTGCTCAATTGGTTTTCAAGGAAAACCCGCTGTGGTTGCAAAAAGCAATCGGTTCAAATTATTATAATAACCTATATTATATAATTCGGGGCATTCGGGATAATCGTCGGTGATTATTTCGGTCGTGCAGCTGTCGATGACAGTATTTGCCCGCTGTAAGTCATCATCGAATGGTAAGTTTCCGAAAAGGTCTCATCTACTAACAGTTGACTAATCGATTCCGTTTCGAATTAGTTAGTAATCTGAATATTTTCCGAAATCGTATTTAGAACCGTGTTCATGAAACTAATGTTTATTCCAAATCAATATATAATACGTATCCATGAACTTATCTAGTATTATTTTGTCGTTTTCAGCTTCAGCGGCGCAGGTGATACTTGGTGGATTGGCTAAGTTACCGTGTGACGTGACCACTACTCAACCTGGTGACAAAGTGGCCCTCGTCATCTGGTATAGGGAAGGCAGATTGTCTCCAATTTATAGGTAATTACAATATTGAAATTATTATATGTTTCGATTCATATTTGAACCAATGTGATGAAATTTATTAATGGTGAAATTTGTATGTTATAATCACAGTTTCAAACTATTCACTTTAAATAATAATTTTACCGATAAATCGTTTCTACGTTAATACAAAATCGATTCATAATACACAAACGTGGATAATATTATAATTGAATCATAATGAAAATTAATTCCACTATCCTTTATAGCTGTTAAAAGGCTAAATATAATTTATAATTTATAATATTCGAATGATAAAAATTGAAAGACACGTTAGTAAATCAAATATTTATATGGCGGAAATTTAAAATTTCCGAAACGGAATTGAAATTTATAGATTGGGCGTAATTAAAATTCTATAACTTTTTTTGGGCGCTTCTAGCACCCGCTTAAGCTGGCGCGCTCGCTTTGATTAATTAATATGGTAAAACCTCGATTTCACCCGTCTTCCTGAAATCATCCACCCCCTGGCTACCTTAATTTACAATTCCTTCCCTATAAAGCGATGGAAAATATCTATGAACACCTTCTCGAGATGTGCGAAAGGTTTTTTACTCCCCTTTCCAGAAGGCGATTAAGGAAATCTATTAGCACAATATGCGTAGATGTTTCTGGAACGATTATATAATACGTTACTTTTCGTGCATTAACATAAATATTTGATTATGTATATAGAATTTTTTTTTTATTCCAAATTTATTAACATTACAAATAAATTGTATTTAAATTAAAATACAAAATTTGTTTTTTATAAAGCATTCCATTAAAGCTAATTTGATATGATTTTTTCAACTTTTATATAAATTTTATTTTATTTCTTATCTGAAATTTAATACACGATGTTGTATAATCCCTTTAAAAATAGAAAAATATATTTTTGTTTCACAAACTTGAATTTTATACTTTTAACAATTTAACCTTGTCGAACGTGCCGATTTCGTATTTCGCACTATTGTTCTGATACCATTTGGCAAATAATAGTTTCAATATTCAAATTTCTGGATAGTTACCTACGTGGATAAACGTTCAAACTGCTAAAGGTTTCGAAAACAACTTTATTTATTAAATTTAATGCTACTATCATATTTTCAATAGCATATTTAGCCTGTACAATGTTCATCGTTTTATACGTAATAATAAAAATAAGGTAACTATTGATGAATTTTAATTCTAAAAATAAATATTTCCCAAAAAGCTAACGGTAAAGGGGATAAAAAAAACACACAAAATGGGACAGAAAAATTAATGAGATAAATAAGAAGGTGAGTTTTGTATTTTGCAAATGCCAAGGATAGTACTAAAGATAGTTTTGTTATGGTAATAAGGAATGGAAATATGTGTAATGGAAACGAATGTATGAAAATAATGTTAAGATGAAATTATGTTAATTTTAGGGTACAATAAGACTTGAGAAACTTGTTAACAAATAAGTTATAGGTAGGAGTTAGTTCAAATTTTGGACTTGTAACATCGATCATTACATACGAAGTTATGAAGGAAAAAAAGAAGAAAAAACGGTATATATTATTTGATGTACCCAAGAAAAAGTTCGTTTTTTATTGCGCTACTTTAACGGTCAGTTGTGACTCATCCGTCATTGGGATTGCACCTTTTTCTCTCGTTAGTGCTAGGTAAACATCTGAAGAGAGTGTTATAAACAAAAATTTACAAAAACAGCCTCTATTTATGATAGACTTCATTCCAAGCAAAATTTTTTGTACGAACTTTAATGCTGCACAAATTTCACAAAAAATAAAATCAGGGAATGCGGCAACCGAAAAATTTGTGCCGTTTATGGTAAATTGTCACAGGTTCGATAATGCTAGAAATGATTTCGAAAATTTAAATCAAGTGATTTCTTGTTAAAAAAAAAAATCTGAAAGTGAATCGTCCAAAGTTATAGATGAGAGCATCATAGCTTCAGAAATTAAAGCTAATTCAGAGAAGTCTTTATAAGAATTATCAGATAAGACAGGGTATTTATGGTTCCAGTGCTCAAAGAAGCTTCAAACCCCTCTGAAATGTATGGAAACAAAGTATAAATGTACCGCAAGCATTTGGTGCACTTGCAACATGGAAACATGCTGCCTCATATCGCTTAAATCACAGCTTTTAGATGTAAAAAGATTTTACATCCACCATACTCACCGGACTCAGCACCATCGGACTATCATCTTTACCGATCGTTGCGTTAGATGAGAAAAAATATAACTCTATTGAAGAAATCAGAAATGGGCTCGTTGAATATTTTCAATCGAAGCCTTTGGAATTTTTCAAAAAAGGAATAAAAAGTTTAACCAATAGATGGCGAGATATATTGAATGTAGACGGCAATTAATTTATTGATAAAATTTTGTTAATAAGTTTGTTTAGGCAAAAAAAGATTTTTTCTGGATACCTCTAATATATACCTATGTTACAGTTTGAGTGGCCACTTCGCTTGTGTATGAACAAGCTCGTATGTTTATACACATCAGAAATTGGCAAGTTTGAGTGTACTCGAAAGGAATAATGAACATGCAACCTAGTCTGTTTATACATCTTCTAAACAGCTCTAGTCCAATTGTTAGTTTGGTGCGAAAGCTTAAGTTGTTTTTCAATTTGCACACAAATAAACCTTTTATGCCAAATATCAACAAAGTGGAAATTGGTATGTCAACTAATGATCGAGAAATACGCGTAGTGGCTACCCCTCGTGTCAGATTGAACTTCACACGTTTTCACAGCTCAAACTAATCCATCTTAATCCAAGCATGATACTTGTGAAATCTGTTTTTAGTTTAGACGCTATTTTCAGTGTTAAGATCTGCTTCCTAGATTTCATTTTTTCGTGTACTAACGTGTACAAACAAACTGGTTTTCTTACGAACATGCTAGTTTATATATAGATAAAATTTGACAGTTGACATTCAAACTAAAATCGATAGTTTGTGTATACTCAAACTAGTATGAACATAAATATACCAAAGTGAACACTTGAACTTTAACATATCCATATACAGACTGCACCACTCATCACTTAACTTCGACGGTCGTTTCAGCACATTCAACAATGTTCAAAACCGTCGACTCCCGTTAATACGGCGGACTTCCCCGCGGAGGCGATCCGACAATCTCCGCCATTCACAGACCCCGCAACGGCCCGCGGATACAACAATAAACAAGATTACGAACAATAACGGATCCTCGAACGGTCGTGGCGACTTCCACGCACGCGAACGACACTCCCGCGAACAATGCCCGCGCGGCATTAGCCGTTAAATCGCCGTTCCGCCGTTATTCAGCGTTAAACGCCCGCCTCGCGATCCGTCGGGGTCGTCGAAACGCGGATATTCCTAAAACTGCGCGAATTAGCATGCAAATTCGACTGCGATTATTGTGACGGGAGGCTTTACGGCTCGCGCGGGCTTCTACTGCTATGTAAATACTGTATGCTTTGCATTAAGTGTGTTTCTGTTTATTGGTGTGAGTGCTTGCGTATTGTGTGCATTCATTTGCGCGGGTTTAATTAATGGGTTCCGTCCGACGTGTTTCCGGTGTGTGGGTGTGGTGTAAGGAGTGTTGGGTTTTCGGTTTTGATTTTTTTGGAGTTGTACGTTTGTGTATCTTTTTGTGATACGTAAGCGCATAACGGGTACGAGAGGTTAACGTTCGAAAAATATATGAAAAATTGAAGATTCGTTCCATCAGTATATTTTGATGGAACTTTTATCTAAATATATTTTATAAAAAATATATAGAAATTTCACCGTGTAAAACCATTAAAAAACATTGTAAATTTTCATTTGATTAAGGTTTTTGAGCGAGCGCTATTTTTAGTTATTCCGCTATGACATCAAAGTATAATATTTGCTCTAGCTCCACTCCGCGCTGCGATTTAATTAAATTATCTATAAAAAATATAAAATACACATATGTAATATCCCCTATATATAATAGCGGATTTCTGTGTGTGTGTCTGTTCGATGACGCTCGCGACATTAAAATGACACGTCGATACGATCATTTTTTCGAATTCAAAAATCGCAGTCCCGCCGGGACTTGAACGCAGTCCGTCTCATTCGCAAAACGAGCAACAAAACCTCGGCGCCAACGCCCACTTGAGTCAATGTCTTTTTATTTTTAAATATGTACTGTAAAATTATTAAATGTATTAAAAATTATTCTAATATGGTCTTTATGCGTATAAACTTAACGTCCATAATATCATGCTTATGAAATAAAACGATAAAATTGTTAAAAACGTGAACGGAATATAGATATCTATTGATTTATGTAATAGGGACTAGCGTCTCTACCTAACATGTATACAATACAGCATATATTCGTTCAAATTTGTAAAAAAGTGTCGATTGGCTGCATGTTCATTGGGAAAGCATCTCTATTGACTTATGCAATATGTCAATTATTACACAGTGGAAAAAAATATTTGAATTTACTATATATAATCACGGATGAAAGATGTCTGTGTTTGTTTATATGCTGAGGCTCTCGACTTATCGTTCCAATTTAGCCTGCATGCCGTTAAAATATAACGGCTATAATCGCTACACGAAAACGGCTATAACGCGAGTTCCAAATTCAGTCTTTATGGTCATTATAATAACGACTATAATCTTATCCTATATAATCTTATATTCTGGATACATTTCGCAAGGGCACGGTTACAAAATATGTTTGCATATATTCAATTTTTGTTTTATTACATCACGCAAAAGCACGGTTATAATATAATTTTGCATAAATATATTCAATTTTTATTTTATTACGTAACAGCACGGTTATCGATTCACAACCAACGTTATTAACATCGGGCTTATATACTAGTATACATACAGATACAAAACCATATAGAAACACGCATGATTTAGGACCCCGAGAATAAATAACAAAAGAAAACCTATGCGCCCACTATATATTCCCGTCGTTCGAAACATAGATATTTTGCATGCGAGGCGTCAAACGGCCCATCCTTTATATATCTCGAGGCACATCTGTACGGGCTCGTCATGTCACGCGCCACGCTCCACGAACGGCCAGCGATATGATTTGTAGGGTGTAATATCAGAGTTGAGGACATGTGATATGGGTCCAAATGAATCACGGCGTGGCCACGCGGAGGACGAGGAATTGTTGATTTATCGTCGCAAGGAGACGCCGAGGATTCGAAGGACCCGCCGGCTATTTGTCGGGGCGAGTCCGTGTTTGCCCGCCTGTGCGTTTGACGGATTTTTATTTGGATTCGGCGAAATGTCGACGGGGATTTTCGGCTGTTGTTTGCCGACGAGTTGGGGGCGAGGCTCCATGGTGAGCGCGAGCGCGTGCGGCGGCGAGACGTGAGAGTTTTCGCTGCGAGGAATTGATCGCAGTGATTAGTTTCGATATGCGAGGTGATCGATTTTGGAAGTGGCGCGCCTTTTAAAAACGGTAATTTATGGTCTGTTCAGCGATGGTGGTGAACCTTTTTCTTTTGTTCACGCGCCAAAATTTCCGAACGTTTTTCGTTGAGTATCTAACAAAATTTAATGACCAAAAACGCTGTTAAAATTTTTGACGTTTTAACGGTATGTTTGATTTTATTCGTGTTTTGAGCTTTGACCAAAATAAACATCGCAATCATTGTTTTATTATATTTGAGAAAACCCTAATTTTATCAAAACAATCATATTAGTTCTAGGACATATACTCCCTGGACAAGTACCTCCGTGAAAACGATCCTCTGGACACTAAGCCCCCCCCTCATGAAAATATCCCCCTGTAATTAACTCCTCTTAAAAAAACTCCCATAATATCTGATATAAAAATAATTATAACATTTATTGAATTTATGATATTGCTTACAAATAAACCTCCTGTAAATGGGTAAGCGGTAGTCGGTCGACAGTTTACGTGCACCTTATAAATAAAATATGTACGTAATAAGCACAGGTTAAAACAACACTAAAAAAATAATAACCATAAGCTCACGTCCGTGTTCATGCTCATGCTTTCTATGAAGGCTTATCCCTATTGGGGTATATAAATCTGTGGCGACAAGATTATTAAGTTTGACGGTTCTAAATTAAATTTTCGGATGGTTTCCTAATATATTTTTACCATCAATGTGTCTACTAAAAAAAAATATATGAATTTTCTTTGAAATCTGCATACATAATTAATGTAATTAAACAGAAAAAGCTTTAAGTTATTAATCCATCTTGAAAATCAAACAATCTTTAAAATTTCGATTTGAAATTAGTTCTGCAGTATCTATAGTCGGTTCTCGGATAAATCGTCAGCTATTTAATGAATCATTCCATTTACTATTATGTACATCTATCTGTCTAGCCGACGACGGTAGTCTCGATTTGCAGTTATACATATTATGGTTATACTAAAGATATTATGAATGTGAACAGACTACATAAATTATGTATTGTTTGATTCGCTTAATTTAGGAATATCTTTTTTTTATTACTAATCTTTTTAACAAACATCATCATTTAAAAAATAAATGTATGCTATTTATTTCATTCTTTATTTTAAATATTGATTAATCTCATTTTCATAAATACAAAACTAGTGTTTTGTTTTTTTTTAGAATTGTGAATATCATGAAAATTAAAAATACTACTTTATTACTATTTTTTTTAGTTATTCATAGTCTCTTCAAATATAATTTTTTGCGATGATGACAATTAATATGCATATTTATAATTGAACCTTTCCAAATTCAAACAAAGGTACGCCTACCGCTATTTATAAATTATATACTTAAACTGAAAAATCCTCTGATAATTACAGAAATTTTTTTATTGATTTTCAATTACTTTGATCAAACACTTATCGAATGAATCAAATCGATTCAAATTTTTCAAGCCGTTTAGTATCTGAAAAGTTCGCATTGTTTCGTCTTATTTTAACTTAAAAAAACAATAAAAATAAAAACGATCGTAATTTATTTACTCCGAGGATTTATTATGAAGTAACCAATTCTCTGAGCGCAAACAAGAAATAATATTTTATTCGCGCGGTTCTATCAATCATGCCGCCAAATAATGAAAGTTTTTTTCACGATTCAGGTTACATTATTGATCTCAGAAAATAAACATACACTTTGTTTATACCAACATATATTATATGTCCGCTATTTAATGTCCGGCTACGCATTGAACCATATAGATTTTCATCTTAAATGCAATACATCGACAAGCAAAATTTCAGCCATAAACCGAAACGCGTACGCGAGTACTTTTATATTTTTACTTATAATTTTATTTGCTCCGTATAAAAAAAATTATAAAAAGGGAATAAAACACGCTTCGCTCCATTTTTTCAGCCCGTCGACTGCTCTGCGTAATAAAAATGCGTATTAATTTCTCGGGAACGAGATATATCGTCAAAATTAACTTTTCACTAATAAAATTTTTTTCGTAATACAAGAGGGAGTTGGCTTTGCCTTTTAAAATCTGCGTAATATTATATATTACAATGAAACAAACAATTGCATTTCGTAATTATTTTTTCATTATTTTCAGCGAGATTACAAATATTTTACACTAAATTAATACTAGGAATATAATAAATTTAGTAATACAAGTACAAGATTATGATTTATTATAAAATATTAAATTGAATGTTTCATCTAATAAATGATACATATGAAGATATAATAAATTCAATGAATAAATATTATCGGTACCGTTTCGAAGTCTTATCATACGCATAAACATAAAATATCATCCATCCCAGTTTGTGAATAAAAAGATTCAGTTTTAAAATCCATCATAAAATCTTTCAATCAATCAAAACTGTCATGACGGGAGCGCGAAACAGAGCTTTTTATATCCCAAAATACAGAAGCGTCTTTGAATATATGAAACATAAAATTTCCAATCTCCAACATGCCGGTGCTAACAGGTTTGAGTTTGAACTTTTTTTTTTCTTCCTAACCTAACCTAACCGAATCTAACCTAACCCCTAGGTGTTATGTTTGGTTAGGTTAGTTAAGGTTAGGTTTTTTTTATACTTACGTTTCTCCCAATTTTCCATTTATTTATAATAAAGGTTTCTAACTTCTACCTAAATGAAGTTACTTTCAATATTTAACTATCCTATTTGCTCCCTTGAGCCGTAGTCATTTCTCATCTAGGTTCATTCAATTCTCTTTCATATCCACTAATCTATCACTTGTTGTTTAATTAAATTTTAACAACGAAATAATAAAATTTTATTTAACAGTACCAATCTTTAGAAATTGTATAAACTTAGTATACATAATCGTGAACATAATTAAAAAGCTCCTTATATCTAATATCATATTTACAAGAAAATAAAATATTAAAATACTAGATAATAAAATACATCATGTGTTTGGTTAGGTTAGGTTGAGTTAGCAGAACAAAATTCAATTCAACCTCAAACCTAGCAGTATCAACGTTTCTTTCGAAATTTTAGTAACGAAAACAACAATCTTCATAATCCTCTTAAAATAGAAATTATTTGTTTACGAATTTAACAAGTTTTTATACAATAATAACATGATAATTCAAAACAAATATCATTATAAATTACAACATTTCAATTCTATTACTACAACTCAACTGTTCAACATATCGAATGATTCGACAGATACTCTCCCACCAAAACTAAACTATATAACATGTCGATAAATTTTCTTTCAGTTTCGACGCTCGGGACAAGAAGCTATCGAAAGGCAGCCATTGGTCAGACGAAGAAGCGTTAGGAAACAGAGCCAGCTTCAAAGTTAACGCCAAACCAACGGCCATCTTGTCGTTGGAGCAGGCCAAAGCTACCGATGGTGGTGCTTACAGATGCAGAGTGGACTTTCAAAAGTCACCGACAAGAAACCACATGGTCAACTTGACCGTTATACGTGAGTGGAAATTCTATGGTTTATCGAGTTGTGTTTGCTTTTTTTCAGGTGACGAATGGATGTTTGATAATTGCTTTTTTTAGTGAAAATGTCTAATAGTTAATTTGGAACGGAACAAAACGGTTGCTGTTTAACGTTGGACATGATGTAAAATAAGTTCGTAAGCCATTAACGATGCAAATGAGATTCGTTCTGTTACTTTTACCGTGTTCCCAGCGCAAAGTTCTATTCTATAATGTTTTTTTTTTCATTTTATTTTATTCCCATTCGAGTCTTACATATATTAGCACTTTTTAATCTAACTGCTAATTTACTTAGTTTAATTAAACGTCTTATGAAATAGAAAACTATCTTAGCAATTAGATTGGTTTTTTACAAAGAATATATTCCATTATATAAATCGTAAATGATTGAATTAAATACAATACAATATAATTTTAAAAAGTATTTTTATAAGATATATTTCATCTTTAAATGTTTTATTTTCAATAATTTTGTAGATTTATATATTCCATATTTGATGACAAGGTACTTTATTCTCAATTTTGTATGGTTTCAGAACCTGTGGAAAAGGTGGCAATTCAGGACGAACATGGTGCTCATATTCAAAATTATATCCTAGGGCCTTTTAATGAAGGAGCAACGGTTACCATTATGTGCGTAGCCACAGGAGGTAAGACTAATTAATTCTGCATTAGTATATTGTACTTAAAGTTAAGTCCTGTATTTCAATTTGCTAATGTTTATGAATCCCCTTTTTACTCTCGACTAAGAATTGATGGATTTAATATTTGACGTCGCCGAATTTTTTATTAAACGTCATTTAGAAAATTAGGCTATTTTATTTACGCCATATTTAATTTTTCTCAATCAAATAATTTATTCTCACATTTTCAATGTCACATTTGAGAATCGTCGGACTATTTTTCACGCCACTTGTAAAATTGAACGTTTCCAAATGTAAAGAAGAGCTTGTCTCATAAATTATTTCACAATTTACCACGTACTCTTACGTTTCACGAGTCAAACTCTGACGTAAATTCAGAATAAAGAAAACATTTTATTTATGTACCGTGCATTTGCGTGAATAAAAAACTCGATCGTATTATTTTGATCCGAGAACGATACTGTATAATACGCATTGAATATTTGAAACGATGAAAATATAAGTCGATCCTCATAACGATCACTATCGTTCACCGTTCAATTAATATTCATAATGTAGGCTCATTTTCCGATCAATCAGGCCAGTTTTGAGTTTCGAAACATTATTTCAATGAGTGCACTAATTATATTATTCAAAATTTTAATAAATAATAAACAAAATGGGTCGATAAACAGGCACAGTTTCAGAGGACCCATCGTAAATCACCGACAACACTATGTTTGGTACAAAACCTCGCATGGCCCGCTCGCACCTACATTATACATAAAAGGAGCAAAGTGGAAAATAATTAATTTTCGAAAACAACGACGCTTTTAAGCGCCTTTTTGTCTGCCGTTCATTGTTAGGGCATCGGCGGCCATCAATAACACTCGACGCTTTAATGAAAACAGTCGAATGTCGCTTTTGCCTTTGAAAAAAAATTAACTCTTAATACTCTATTATTAAAATACATGCTATCGCTGTGTAGTAAAGTTGGTGAATGTTTTTTTTTTCGTTTTGTTGAAAGGATTTGCAGTTTTTAAGCTCGTATAAAAGAAACGTTTTCGTTTAATCTAGAATAATTTAATCGCACTTTTTCGTTTATTTATAGCGAAATAAGATTATGCTGTACGGATTCCGAGTGGCCAATTTCTTTCTCAAATTGTTTTCTCTTTTATTATTGTATATGATTTCGTCGCTTTCGTTTTTGCCTTCCTTTTTGTCGTATCAACGTTTCCCTCGCCGATTGTTTGCAATTGAGGGACAAAAACAACGACGATAGACAAAAATTGATATTTTTTCTCGACGAGAAATTTTCATTATCTGAGTGTTTTGATTATTTCGCAAAAATTTCATTAGAAATTTTCCGGAAATGGGATCAATTTTTATCATAAAAATAATTAATAAATTGACTGCGTGAATTGTACCTTTTGCTCTTTGAATTCTCGATAGATTTTACCACGAATCATAATAATGCCTTTTGTTTTTTTCGCATAGCATTTCACATATAAATAAAGCAAACTTCACAACTACACTTTTCCTCTAGAATTTCTAATTATCTTAAAAACTCCAAATATTATATATAACATCCCGTTTCCTCGATCGACTTCTCTCAAAAAAAAAATACAAAAAGGCGTGCATATACGTACACTTTCAGAATTTTTCGTTTCTCAAATAAATAATACAATCGAATATAATTCTGAGAGTCGTGTGCTTTTTCCGCCAATTTGAGCGCAAACGTCGCACCCGAGGGATCATCAATCAATGTGCCATTTTCGCTCGTCTTTCCTCTGATTTTGTTAGCATACATTATGAAGCACTTCACCCCACCCATCCGCTTGTATTTATTATTATAACATATTACATATTAGATTACATACGTTGCTAAATATGAGATGTGAATCGAAAATTTCACATGATGTCGGTTCGCTTTGTGTGGAAGTTAAAGAATCTGGATATGATATCAAAAATTGGGTGCCTGAAAATTGTTGGAAATCAGATTTCCTAAAATTTTGCAATGAATTGCGGATTCATTTTATCTTAATAGTGTTGATTAAAGTAATGGTGATGATTGGTTTAAAGGCAATCAAAATTGATTTTAAAGGTAGTTTGAACATGGTGGCAAGTTTAATAAATAACTTCAAAATTTTACGAATGAAATTGATAAAATTATTTCGTAAAAACTTGTACACAAACAACATTGAAAATATACCATGACATATCAAAAAATTTATTAATATACAGTTTAATTTTTTTTTTGTTTAGACAACCCATTTTATATATCTGACCACTCTAAGAATTGCGTACAAAAGGATAAAAAATTAAACTATATTTGCGTTGTATTTAAAACTTATTATTAGAATATAATAGATTTAAAAAATATTAAATGAAATTCGATTAACTGAAACGAAAAATATCACATGAAAAAAATGTATTTTTTGCATAGTTCTATTCTTATTAAAACATTCATAAAAATATTATATTTTCTGACACTTCTTATCTTGTTTACTTATCTAAATATATATGAAGTGATATTACACGGCAGTAAATAATGGTAAGCACCAAAGTTATAAAATAGAATTTTTTTTTATTTACTACAAAAATTAATACATTCACTACAGAAATGAATAAATAATTCCGCATTCTCTCAAAAGATGACAGTACTATGTCGGGTTACTCCTAGTGTTATTTGCATTTAAATGCATGTAAACTGTATTTCTTAATATTTCTAAAAGTGACAAATATTGCATAGCATTATTTACTACCGTGCCCCTCATTTAAAAGTTATTTTGAACGGTAAATTCTTTAATAAATAAATGATATTGGAAAAAATATAGATGGGCAAATATATTTTGTCGATAGTTTGTGTATACAACAAATTCTTAGCATTCTAATAATTTTGTTATATTATATATTAGTTAACTGAATCATAAGAATCACAACCTCAATAAAATATTTCTTTCAACAAACGGATCATACGAAATGTTCAAATAATTGTGCATAACGCCGAATATCACGCACAAATGAATAATTCACATTCAAAAAACAAAACAAATCAGCGGCACTGTTTTCGAAAACCCAACACGCGCTAGAACAACATTTGTCGTCGTTTCGAGCAGCTTAACACCAAAAAGGTTACATCCCCAGGGCGTGCGTATATTTAATACGATAATACTACACTTGGCTCGCTGCGAGTCGTATACAATAATTTCAATCATCGCAGCCACTATCAGTGCGGCCGACCTGTTGCTCGGTTATCGCCCAGATATATTTGCACCTTTTTCCCATCCCTTGGAGCTTTGTAAGGGTGCGTTCCCCATCGCCGTTTTAACGCCCCGTTGAATTACAGATATTAAAGAATGCAGAAAATCGAGAAAGTTACGTTTCTGTAGAAGAAAATGCATGTTTCGTTATTTGATTTTGAGTGGTTTGGTTCATGGTATAGAAATTTTAGTGTTGTTTTTATTAGATGTAAGTTTGATGTCAATTGAAAATGGGTGAGTCGGTTATTTAAATTTGATTCGAGAGCAAATTGAAGCAAACGGAATTATAATCGCGCTCCAGTCACTCCGTACATTCGTAGAAACACTATCAACCTGTTGCTTTCCCTTTAATACCTAACTCGGATTTTCACCTTTCCGACCGTTCAAACCCCCCAAAAGGACGAGAAACGCAGATCAGGGAGGAGATGAATCTTAGAAAAATGTGTGCTTTGGTTTTGTTTGCTTTCGCCTTTCGGCTTTCAGTAAGCCACCGAGCAGACTTTAACGCCTGGTTTTTTTTTTCTTTCTTTCTCAAATACTGTCGACAAATTACTTATGTATCCAAAGAAAAAATAATTGTGTTTTATTACAAAAACGTAATACTTAAAACCGGTTTAATTTTCTTTTTTTATATTTGACAATTTAATTTAGTTCGATATAAATAATGTGAAAAATTCTGAAATCATATAAATTTTCAAACTAGCAATCTGGACACTTGTTTATTTCTTATAATTTATTTTCATCTAAAGTAAAAGTATCAAAATAGTGATACAACATACAAAGACCCGTACTTAGAAACCACTCTCGAAGTTGTGTATGAAAGGATATATGAAAGGAAAAAAATCTCATTTATATACGGTTTGGTTGTTGTTTACAACAATTCCACAATATACGTCGAACACTTACAAATTGATTTATTGCTTGTAAACCGAAAACTTGTTAACTCGCGAAACGATTTAATGGAACCAATAAAAGCAAAGTTATTTTGTAAGGGAAAAACACCCCCGTCGTCCGCAGCACAGTTGCTCACTCAATATCGAGATGTTTTACTGCCCCAACTCTCACTTTTCATACGTATAATACACAATATTATGTATAATACGCATAATTGTATATTATATTATATAAATAAATATATTTCTGTTCTCGTTGCCGTCCTTGTATGGTTTTGTACGACCATGTACGCGCGATATACCGATTTGGCTAACTTTCATACATTTGTATTCTCTTATGGGAAAATTATACGTTTCCGCATAGTTTCAATTCAGTATTGTTTTGACTCACAAAATTTGTACGATTTTAATCGCTTCTTTTGTGACAATTCACCGGAGAATAAACCTCGGTGAAATTTCCTATATTTATGTCATATTTGATTTCGGGTTGCAATTTATGCTCGAAATTCATTCTAGCAAATCACATTAAAACGTGTATAATAAATTTTGATAATAAATAGGTAATAGTCAAAAGCCGAAAATCACAAATTCAACTCATGAAAATGCTGAGTAACAACCGAGAAATGTTTCCAACATGTTGGGAAACCGATTTGAAAAGTGTTACCATTAATCATAGCGACTATGTTGAAGGTTGAAAAATTGATCCATTTTTCTTGAATTTATACGATTTATCCTTGAATACATGTCTGAAAATATAGTTCTAAATAGCACAATATCTTTATGCACACATAAAAAACGAAACAGTTTCCCAACGTAAATTTTTTCCTTAAATAATTTATTCAAGATCCACACTTTAAACGAACATTTTCGATATAATTCAATACAAAAAAAAAATCAAACTCATAACACTTTTTTCATCACACAAAATAACGAAAAATTCGATCCGGAACAAATCCACATTCGCAAAAACCAGATTCCGCGAATCACACAATACTCTTTTCCCAAACCCAACTCGCCGAACCGCAATTGCGCTTCATCATTATCGCACACGGACGGAAAACGACGATCAAAAACTCGAGTTCAACGGTCTTTCGAAAACAATAAAACCGTTTTCGATCGAAAATTTCAACAGTCCGTACATTTAATGCATTGCCTGTCGCGGACTGCACCAATGGCGCGGGTCGCAGCGACGGTTTAACAACGACGGTCGTAAAACCGACAACGACCGTCGTCAGGGTCGAGAACCTCCCCCTATACGTGATATATGTTTCGGAGTCGTCCAGTGTGACGGTCTCAAAATGTCGTTTGTGTCTGAATTGATGCTAGACTCGAGATTTTCAGACTTGCGTCCTCACGTTTTCGAGTGTTCGTTCCGCTTTCGTCTGTATATTTGTCGTTGGATGTTTTGTGTTAATTGGGTATATATTTTTTTATGGATTATTCTATAATAAATAGCGTAGGTGTATTTTTTATTAACCAAAAGAGTAAGCGAGAAAACGAAAATGCCTGTATAAAATTTCATTTATATGAAATGAATTGTTTGTTTATATTTAATTAATTATTGCGTTTCAACTGCACGGAAAATTAAATTAAATATTTGATTAAATTTACATTCGAACTGTAAATAATCAAAAAATTTTGCTACGTGTTTGTATTGTGAAAAGTAAAATCATTGTTATATTGTTTTGAAATATTATTTAATGCCTCAATAGAAATAATATAATATAATTCATGATATCAAACATAATATATTCGTTAGGATTGAAATATGATACGTATACTGTGTATAGTTTTTCAACAAAATTTATGACTTTTTTATTTCATAATAAACGAAAAATCTGTAAAATATATACTTTTATGGCATTTAAAATTTAACTGTCACCGTTAACTGTACATATTTAAGAAATATATTTCAAAAACATATTTATTACTCATAATTATAGAATAATACCATGTACTTAAAGAAAAATTTGATGAAATAAATTCAAGTACTATTGCTTTATTAAATATTCGGAATATTCACGTTTGACAAAAATATTAGAACTATTACATTCAGCCATTTTATCGAAATGTTCATTTTTAAGACTTCTATGAAATTGAACTAAACTTTAATAGTATTATACTAAAACTCGTGTAAGCTGTAGAATCGTGACAGAGCAACTTACATTAATTTTTCTATACTAAACAAAAGACCTGTTTTTTATAATCATTAAAGGAGCCGACGAATATTTTAATCTTTTCGAACAATTTAAGCGAACAGTGATTGCGTGAAGATATCCAAAACCACTCGTCTAGATTAAAATTCAACTTCGAAGGTGGTCCATAAAGTTTAACGTAATTAAAATGAGGCATCTACCACCGCAGACTCGGCGAAAGTTTTCAAGCCATAACTTCGAGTCGAAGAAAATGTTTTGTGCAAATTTTAACAATCGAAGAAATTTAGAGAAATAATTCGATGATTAATTTTTTGCCCGGCGAAAAGTTCGAAAACTCGAATTTCGTCGAACCCAGTTATAATATTCGAAATCGAAATGTTGTTAAATCATAATACGAACATTCAAAAATGTCAAAATCTCGGTTCAATAAATAAAATACACGTTTTTTTACGTCCACCATTTTGGCGAAACTAAAATCGGATTACTGGCGTTCTATGCCAAACTGTCTCAAAATGAAAACGTTGAAAAATCGCAGAATTTGTTCAGTCGGTCACGTTCACCTCATTCGCCGATTTTTATCAATAAAATTTTTTATTCCACTCCCGGCTCGTACAACAACAGCGGAAAAACTCAAAAATAAAACATCATTATTGAGATCGTGAATAAAATCTTTCCACGTCACACGCCTTATGTATATAAATATTTTTTTCTCGTTCGCTTTCCTTTTACGACGCCGCGCGGAAAGAGGGTTTTTTCCTCTCTTATTTGTAAAAAGGGGCCTTAAAAATAAAACGCAGTGTAATAATTATTATGGCGGGTCATAAATCACGACTCGCTTAATCCTAAATCATAACTATGCGCTACATAAAACATTATTTTCCGCGATTTTCGTTTACGCACATTTCGTTTGCGCGTCACCGCGGCCATCCGCATAAGTGAACTCGGTCGACATATGCGAGAAAGTCCACCACCGCAAATAATCGAATTTGTTCTTTTTTCTACGGAAATTTCCTCTTTTTCATGTGCAATATTGAAATTTATAATGTACGAAATAGTGTGTGCTTGAAAATTTTGCTTTTTTATGGGTTGCTTAATGGCACGAGTGTGGAAAAAATTTGAGAAAAAACAAAAACGCGTTGGAGTATTTGCTTGGGATATCAAATCACTGCTCTGAATGGTTTCGATTTGATTTGGTTTGGTCGTTTTCATTTTAATATTCTGGCTGTTGGTGAGAGGAAGAAAAACCTCTTGAATGTTTCTTTAGGATGTATTTAAGTGTTAGTATAGGATGTTCCATGTTTCCGTTCCAAAAGAACAATCGAAACCTCTTCGCTGCTACTTCCACATATAAAATACGAGAGCCAACGTGTTCGAAATACGAAAAATATTCTTTAAAACTGTAGTAAACGTCTCTTTAATTGAAAAATATGCCCGTTACATGTTTTCGCGCAAAAAATAATTAAAGCGACTGAAACTCAATCGCTTATCTTTCAAATTTGATTGAATTTATGTTGTCCCAAAAATTTGAGTGGATACGAAAATAAAATTTCCACTGCAAAACAATTTGTTTTGATTGCACGTTTATAGCGATGCGTGCCGGCAAAAAATTAATAAAATTTAAGTGCTATCGCATAGCATTATTCAATTACGCCATAGTGCAATTAGTCGTCGTCATAAAATTCATGCCGAAAATGAAACAATCAAAAACCTGACCCATTCACGAATCGTACGTTTTAATTAAGCGAAACGTTTCCGCACAGTGAGAATACTCGTCGTTGTTTAAATGTAACAATACTCATA